>JAYEPQ010000017.1:27002781-27252781 GCA_036321105.1 Dracaena cambodiana
AGCAGCTCGCAAGTTGCCTCCCGCTGGTACCATCCGCAAGGTGTTCCTGCTGGTGCACCCCGCGGGTGACACTCACGGGTGCACCCCGTGGGTGACACTCGCGGGTGCATCCCACTGGGTCTTCCCACGGGTGCACCCCCTAGGTGCACCCCTTTAATTCTTTTATTTTTAATTCTTTTTATTTACATGTACACATTTAGGGTCATGCACCTATGGTTTTATGCTCATTATATTTTTTCCTCAGTACCTCGCGGTATATCCTGAAGCAATATCAGGAATCATGGCCATGATATTGGGTATGCACGGGATATTCGTAAAGCAAGCAACACAATTTCTCATGTTACTTTCATTTAATGCACAAAAATAATAATATAATACTGTTTGACTTATGTACATATCTCTATACTATCATGTTATATTCCAATACTACTTAAGACATGTTTCTACTGTTAATGGTTGAATTATTATTCTTTTCAAGATTAGTGTAATTTAACCCATATTTTACACTCTCTTTAATATTTATATTTTGTGATACTCTAATGACTTTACTATTTTATATAACTCTATATTATTATGTTGCATTCCAGTACTACAGAAGACATGTTTTTATAACAACTACTTCACCTATTATTCTCTCCAAGATAATTATACTTTAATCCATTCACAACCTTTTCAAAATTTAGATTTTTGTGATACTATCATAATTTTATTACTACATTTAATTTCAAACTATATATATATATATATATAGAGAGAGAGAGAGAGAGAGAGAGAGAGAGAGAGGGAGGGGGGGAGGGAGAGACACTACAAAATAGCGTGCCTGTTTGTTACTATTTCTTCTCTTTTAATATTTACTAGGCCATTCTAACGATTTTGGTTTGGCACACCCAATACAATTTTGAGTTGCAAGTAACCAAGAAGGGCAAATATTCAAAATGGAAAGTGTACACCGAGAAAAATAAAAAAAAACTCTTTAAGTTTTCAATTTTGAAATGTGATGAGTTTTTTTCTAATTTACTTTCATAGTATCTCAATAAAATGATATTGTTTACTTCTACCCATATCTTATGTTTAGATTTGGTTTTAAATTGTAGTAAAATTTTGAGATGTCTTGTATATCTGAGATATCTTTTTATACGAATTCAATAAATCTTTATATTGTCTCATGTTGTCTTTTCGAAAATGTGTATCTATGGTGATGTGGCAATAATTTATATCCAATATTTATACTTTTAAGTTTTGTCACATTCATTTATAATACGTCGCCGAACGCTATATGTACCTTTGATTACAAAATTTATTTATTTCATCACTCTTTTGGCTCTTTATTTAATCTTAATTTTTTTTAATTCCCAGATAGCTGACCTATCAATTTAGCCTTATCATTTGATATTAAAATTTGCAATGAAAACTATGGACTTTTCTTCGTGCCATGTCCTCTCTTAAGGATATCTTTATGCATATTTTGTCTTTGAATTAAATTTTAAGGACAAAATTTATTTTAAAATGGGTAGATTGTAACACTCAAAATCTATAAATGCCCACAATTTATGATTTTATATATTTATCTTTATTAAATTTACTTTATCAAATCTAAAATATCGCAGCTTTTGTTTCCTTTTATATTTATATATTTTTTCCTCAATTTAAAAATATAATTTTATGCATGATATATACGATATCTATTAGAAAACCATTAATATTAATTGATCTTTTACTATATAAACCTAAAAGTCAACAATAATTATGATTAATTAAGATTTAATTTGATGAGATTTAATTTTTGGTCTGAATTTTTGAAATATTTTCTAATAAACCCTATCACCTTCAATTAATTATGTATAATTATTTAAACCTACCCAAAAATATTCAATTAATTCAATTATTTAAATCTGTTAATGCGTTATTGTTATATTGTAGTTTTTATTGTATATGTCATTAACTCATATTTGATCACATAAAAATCAAATAAAAAAGATTAATTAGATTAATTAATGATATAGCTAACAAAACTCATACATAATTAGTCAGCCCTTGCCAAATCATCAAAAACAATTGAAGAGAAAAGGAGGAGAGAAAAGGGAGAAGGAATAAAAGGAAGAGTGGAAAGGAGATCTAAAAATTATTCACCTCAAACAAGGGGAAATTAAATAAGACAAGTACTAAGTCAACTCTTTTATTTTCTTGAATAATTTTCATGTGTATTAAACTTTGATTGTAAATAGTAGTAAGTACAAATCCAATTTCTCTTGAATAATTTTCATAAATATAAAATAGTAGTTTCTCCATCTTCTTTTTTTTGTTCTTTTACACATCAATATTGTAGTTTACGTTAAAAAAAAAAAAAACAAGTGCAACTGTACACATGATTTTATAATTATAATTCCATATCATATAAGTTATGAATCTGAGTGGTATGTCAACACGATGCATGTAATTTAATTTCAGTTAACTGAACAATGGAATTATTTTATTTAAATTTATATGAAATATGTATACTGAATAGACATAACTATAGTTCATTTATTATTGCATGATTTTAACTTTATAATCAGCATATTTGACAAAAAAAAAAATTATTATAATTAACTTGTTGATACTATAAATGTATTATGGTCTAAGTTTAATTGAGAAAGGTGAAGTTTTCGAGGAAAAGTTTTAACACGCTTAATTCTGTATTTATTTTCATTTCATTTACATCTTAATAAATTAAGAAGAGAAATTATTACTTAAAAAGACCTTTCATATCACTGTCTAAATATCAGGAGTGACATAAAATCTATTTTAGTCATATTCTGATTGCATAAATTTGATTGGTTCCATACAAATTATTTTCGTTGTAAATCCCTTTTGTCCTCCTCTATTTGACCTCTCGCTGGATGCAATTCTCTTTGAGGTCCAGTAAAAAAAAACTTCCTAACATTAAAAATGTTATTTTAAAAAATAGTTTTTTTAATGTCATTTTGTACGATTTAATGTTCTCGATTATGTTTTATAATAAATTGTCACATTGTTAGTAAAAAAAAAAGAGTGTCTTAATTTTGTAAATACTATACTCTACTTGCTTTTCTATTTGTTTTGAGTATTTTTGTTAAAAAAAAATTGTATTATATTTAACTTACTATTTCAATTCAAAACCAAAACTTTAGTTCTTTTGTTATTGTATGAGTATAGTTTAAATAATCAATATTATTGATCTCTTGAAAAAAGAAGTTTCTAGTTTAAAGTCAAAGTTTTTTTTAAGCACGTATTGTTGTACATTTGAACGCAATGTCGTACTTACTTTTATTTATTCATTCTTCATGGTGTATTATTAGTAAGTTAATTATCATGTAATTTTATAACTTGTCTCCCAAAAACTCATGCATTTGGAGATTTATTTCTTTTCATTTACTAATTAAAATATCTGAATAAATTAGTTTCCATTATTGTGTTATTTTCAAGATTTTTACTCTCTAATAAAAATAACATAAATATTTTAAAAAAAACATATGAGTTTCTTGCACTTCTTGATCTTTTGTTCTTTTCTTAAAATTTATAAATAATTAGACTTAACAATTAGTAAAAGAATTTCTAATTGTTGGAATATTATAATTAGATTGACGTAAAACTGGAATGTAAAATCATTGAAATATTCTACACTCTTATTTTTACTTGTTAATTTTTCCTAAAAATTAAATTGGATGAACTATAATGTTCCACATCCCAAGACATGGGTGGCATTAGGCGACGTATTGTAGACGAATACGCTAAATCTTAAAATTATAAACATTGGATATAAATTACTGTCACATCACCACATATATATACATCTTCGAAAAGGCAACATGAAACAATATAAAGATTTATTGAATTCATATAAAAAGATATCTCAGATGTATGAGACATCTCAAAATTTTACTACAATTAAGAACCAAATCTATACATAAGATATAATAGAAGTAAATGGTTTATGAGGTACTATGAAAGTAAGTTAGAAAAAGACTTATCGCATTCTAAAACTGGAAACCTATAGAGTTTCTTCATTTTTCTTGGTGTCCACTTTCAAGTTTGAAGGTTCTCCCTCCTCAGTTACATACAATTCAAATTTGTCTGGACTTGATAAACTAGAATCATTAAAACAAACTAACAAGTACTAAAGTAGATGAAATAATAATAAACATACACACTATTTGTAGTGTGCGTATGTATATAAAGTTTGAAATTAAATGAAACAATAAAATCATGATAGTATCACAAAAATCTAAATATTGAAAAGGGTGTGAAACATGGATTAAATTATACTTGTCGTGAAGAAAATAATAGTTCAAGTAGTAAGTATGGAAATATATCTCCAATAGTGCTAGAATGTGATATGATGATATAGAATTATGTGAAACAGTAAAATCATTATAGTATCACTAAATATAAATCTTGAAGAGTGTGTAAATCATGGGTTAAATTATACTTATTTTGAAAATAATAAAATTCAACAGGTAGTAGTAGAATCATGTTTTGAATAATGCTAGAATATAATATGATAGTATAGAGATATGTACATAAGTCAAATTATCTTATATTGTTATTTTTATGGATTAAATAGAAATAACAGTAGAAATTGTGCCACATGCGTTACGAGTATCCCATACATACCCGGTATCACCGATATAATTCTTTGTACTACTCCAAAGCATACCGCGAGTTACTTAGAAAGAATATAGATAAACATAGAACCCCAAGCATATGGCCCGTAAATATGATTATTCAGTAGTCAACTGATACCTCATAGGTTAGGTCTTATCGATTGCAACCACATGATAATGCGACTCCCAAAATATGTGTACAATTTCTTTATTTAGTTTCCCTTGAACCCCATAATTTCATTATTTATATTTTAAGTGTATAAAGAAAGCATGCTAACATGTAAAAAAAAGATTAAAAAATATATTACTATAATGGTCCAGATCAATGCAACATACGATCAAACTATTGCAAATGAATCATAAAAGGTGAGATTAAAAATGTGAAACTAATAAGAATTCATATTGATAAATCTTGCTTTATAATCGCTATAAAAAGTTTATTTGAATCACATAAGCATTAAAACTATAGTTCAAAATCATCTTGCAATGTTCTATAGATAACTTCTCGTTAATGAACTATACATAATTCTCAACAGTACTAAACTAGATAATTTTACCATTTAAAATTGTAACTTATTCAATTTAGTTTAAAATACAAGAATCATATTATATAATTGACAAGTAAAAATAAGAAAGTTGAATATCTTAATGATTTTACATTCTTGTTTTACGTCGATCTAATTATATTATCTAAACTATAAGAAATTCTTTTACTAAGTGGGTACGTCTGATTATTTTCATAACTAAAAAAAAGAACAAAGTATTAAGAAGTGCAAGAAACTTTTGTGTTTTTCTTAAAAGAATTATGTTATTTTATTAGAGAGTAAGAATCTTGGAAATAACACAATAATGGAAACTAATTTATTCAGATAACCTAATTAGTAAATAAATAGATATAAATCTCAAATGCATGAGTTTAGTTAAGACAACTTACAAAATTACATGATAATTAACTTACTAATAATACAACATGATGGGCATATAATTGAAAATAAATTACGATATTGCATTAACAAAAAATGTACAACAATACATGCTAAAAGAACTTTTACTTTCAAGAAAATTGGAATTTTTCAAGAGATCAACAACATTGATTGTTTAAATTACTCTCATACAAAAAAAAAGAACTAAAGTTTTGGTTTCGAGTTGAAATTCTAAGCTAATTATAGAAAAACTTTTTTTAGACTCAAAATAAAGAGAAAGGTGAATCTAAGTATAGTATTTTAAATATCTAGACACTCTCTTTTTAAACCGGCAATGTGAGAATTTATTATAAAATTATGACGATAATCCAAGACAATAAATCTTACAAAATGGCTCTCAAGAAAATGCTATCATTTAAAATAACATCTTTAATACAACAACAACTAAGCATTTTATCCCAAGTAATTGGAGTAGGCTATATGAACCAAAAAAGAATCACGCATGATCGATCATATTGATAATCCTTCTCCATTCATTCTTATCAAGTAATATCTCCTCATTTAAATCTTTAGAATCCACATTTTTTTGTATCATCTCCATCCATATTTTCTTCAGTTTTTCCTTCGCTCTTTTGTCTTATCATACATTGATAAGCTCCTCTCATTGAACTGGTGTATTTGTAGATTTACGTTGCATATGACCAAACCATTGTAAGCGATTTTTTCGCATCTTCTCATCGATGAGAGTTAAACCTAGTTTAGCACGAATATCTTCATTTCTCACTTTATCTCTCCTAGTGTTGTCGCATATCCATCGAACCATTCGCATCTCTATTATACTTATCTTCTGTGAATAATGTTTCTTTATAGCCCAGCATTTTGTGTCATATAATAAAGTTGGTTTAGTAGCAGTTCTTTAAAAATTTTCCTTCAGCCTTAACAGAATATTACGATCACATAAAATTCCCATTGCACTCTTCTATTTCAACCAATCAGCTTGTATCCTATAGTTGACATTATTATCAATCTCTCCGCCATGCTAAATAATAAAATTCAAATATCAAAACCGACTGCTTATTTGTATATTTTACCCGTCCAGTATAACAGCACCATAGTTTAGAGTCTGTCATTTACTAAATTTACACTCTATATACTCTGTTTTAGACCTACTCAATCTAAAACCTCTATATTCTAATGTGTATCTCCATAACTCTAACTTGACATTTACACATGCTCTTGTCTCATCAATTAAGACAATATTATTAATAAATAGTATACACCTGAATAGTTCTAGTAAACTCATCATCACTATAGCAAATAAGAATGAGCTCAATGCATATCCATGATGCAATCCAATTGTCATAGAAAAATTACTTGTTAGACCACCACATGTTCTAACATTGGCCACCACTCGTTCATACATATCTATAATTATGTCAATATACTTGATGGGGACTCTTTTCTTCATTAATGTCCACCAAAGTACCTCTCGTGGTACATTATCATAAGCAAAATAACATCTTTAATACTAGGATTTTTTTCATTGGATCTCAAAAGGAGTTGCATCCAACGAGAGATTAAATAGAAGAGGACAAGAGGGATTTACAGCAAAAAGAATTTGTATGAAACCAATAAAAAATATGCAATCATAATATGACTGAAATATAGTTTTTGTATCACTCCAGAAAAGTAATAATTTCTTTTATTAATTTATTAAGATGTATATGAAATGAATGTAAATACATAAATAATTATGGTAAAAAAAAAATTCGAAATTTCTCATTTATCAATAAAATTTAGACCAAAATACATCCATAGCATCAACAAGTTGATCATAATAATTTTTTTTATCAAATACATTAATTATAAGTTTAAAGTCATGCAATAATAAAAAATATCTTCCGGATCTTTGATCAGGTTCCCGAATCCGTCTTTTTTTTTTAATCGACAACTCTGACGTTTCGGGATTTCCTAGTTTCGAATGAGGCATGGAAAAATGTCGGGGGCATCCATCCTCGTCGAACCAACCCGTCGGTCTTCCGCTTCTGATTCAATTTCCGAAAAACCCTTCATGGCAAAGAGCCTTTTCTCTTCGTCAGGGCCTTTTTCCCACTACTGAATCTTTCGTTCTCTTCCTTGTCCCTTTTGTCTGTCCTGATTGTCGCTCTCAACCCGACGAGAGATGTCGAGTTCCGACAGGTTTTGTTCGAGAATTACTTAAAAAAGACAACCTATCAAAGGATTCAGGTAACTTCAATTCGTCGAGTTAAGAACTCTGACTGATCCGGACGAAAGCGAAGAAACTAGCGGACTCATCACTAAATAGATACAAATAGGTGCAAATTCCGACATTACCAAAGCCCAAACTATAACTATGTGAGTACAGTAAATTTATATTTTAAAAATACATATTTAAAATAAACTTGAAAAAATAATCCCAATGTTCAGTTAACTGAAATTAAATCACATGCATTATATTGTCAAACCATCCAGATTTATAACTTATATGATATGGAATAATAGTCATAAAATCATGTGCATAACTGCAGTTGTTTTTTCTAAAAAAACTACAAAATTGATCAATGTGAAAGAACAAAAAAAAGATGGAGAAAGTACTTATTTATATTCAAAAAAAATTATTCAAAAGAAGTTGGATTTGTACTTACTTCTATTTATAATCAAAGTTTATATATATGAAAATTATTCGAGAGAAAAAAAAAAAAAAAAAAGAGTTGAATTAGTACTTATGTTTGTTTAATTTTCTCGAGTTTGAGATGAATAATTCCTACGTCTTTCCTCCTCTTCTTCCTTCTGTCTGTTTTCTTTCTTTCTTTTCTTCTAAATATCTCTTTTTTTGTGATGATTTGAAAAGGGATTGACTATTTATGTATGAGTTTTGTTAGTTAGGTCATTAATTTATAAAATAAGTTTTGATTTTATTTTCAATTTATATAATCTTACAAATCTAATCTAATTAATCATTTTTATTTGACTTTTATGTCAGTCAAATATGAGTTAATAATATAGGTAATAAAATCTTCAACATAGCAATATTATATTAAAAGAATTAAATAATTAAATTAATTGAATCTTTTTTGGTAGGTTTAATTAATTATGCAAAAGTTAATGGAGGTGATCGGTTTTGTTAGGAAAGTCTTCAAAATTTTAAATTAAAAATTAAATCTCATCATATCAAATCTGAATTAGCTATAACTATTGTTGACTTTTAATTCATATGGGCAAAAATCAATTAATATTAATGGTTTTTTTATTAGATATCACACATATTATGCATAAAATTAAAACATCAAATTAAAGAATAATATATAAACTGGTAGAGTAAATTTATATAGAGATAAATATACAAAATTATAAATTGGGGGTATTTATGGATTTGGAATGTTACATCTTTGCAACACTTCTAATTGAGGGATTAGAATCGAGCCATGTATGGTAACGTTTATTCTACCACGGTACTGATAGGGGTGTCCGAATGACCAACCTAGCATGGACATGTTACGCCCCTAATTATACCCAAGAAAATTTAGTAATGTTTCTCACTTTTGGGTAAGATATTACCACCAAGTATTCCAAAATAGTTACACAGAACTTTTTATAATAAATAACCATGCAATTAAAATACACACAGAAAAGAATTATATTGCTAGAATCCATAAATATTAAATTGCATTATCCAAAATATTTTTGAAAAAGATTACAATACAGTTGATTACAAGGAACCTTGCACTCAATATTTTTTTTTAACAAAGACAGACAACTTATTAAACAACAGAACATCAGTAAAGGCCAATTACAGTCACTACTAAATAGAAAATGATTACATTAATAAGGAGAGTGTTCAACGATTTGCTAAATAGGGATGATAATGGATGCGCCTATAGGCCAAATTTTAACCCTCCTTATACAGAATTTTAAATTAGAGAAATAAAATTTTTATTTTTAATTCAAAATTTTGTATAGGACGGACAAAAATTTAGCCCGTGGGTGTGTCCATTACCATTCATATTGCTAAGGTTCTACTTACTCTTGAAAGGAAGGATCTCCAGCTGGCAGAGTCCTCCTCGAAATTCCTTCCACCTAGTGTGTGAAAGTAATCTAGGGATCAGTTCCTGCAAGAAATGAATCGAATACGTGATGGAAATCAACAATAACAGAAAAAATAAAAAAGAGTATAACACTATATGAAAGTTTGAATCCACGAATCAAAAGAAAATACATGTATGTGGTGGATAGAGATGGGAATGGACTCGGGACAGTCCAAGGCCTAATCGGACCGGTCCGAAAAGGTTAGACTTTGAACTGTCCATTTTAGTTTTTGATCATATTGGATTGAAAGCATTTGAATTTTTCTCCAATAGGATTTGTCCAAACCCACCCAAACTCTCCGCCCGAAGCTAAAGGCCCGACCTCTCTCCCTCACTCGGTCACTCCCATTCCTCCCAGTCTCCAGCTACCTCTCTCCCTTGCTCCCTCCCTCGATCAATCCAACCCTAGATCTCTTTCAATTTCGACGATCTCTCTCATTCCTCTCTCTCTCTCTCTCTCTCTCTCTCTCTCTCTCTCTCTCAACTCGATCTAGGGTTTTGATTTGGGATTGAAGGGGAGGGTTTCAATTTCGACGATCTCTCTCAACTCAATCTAGGGTTTTGATTTGGGATTGAAGGGAACGGTTTCAATTTCGACAATCTCTCTCATTCCTCTCTCTCTCTCAACTCGATCTAAGATTGTGATTTGGGATTGAAGGGGAGGGTTTCAATTCGTTATGGGATTGAATTGGAGGTTTCAATTTCGACTTTAAAAGAAGGATTCTCAATTTTTGTATTACTGCAATTTTACTAAGATATGACATTCTCTCTTTTGATTTTAAATTTTTGTTTTAATTTTGAGAATTCGCTCTTCTATTTTTATTAACCATATTAGTTGAAAGTTTTGGAGAAGATGCAAACTTTGTCTAATAATTTATCAGAACAAATTTCTTTTGTATAATAGTCTGTTAGAACAAATTTCATATAAGAGAATTTGTTGGGTTTATTTTGGAAAATTAGCTTTTTTTTTCCCTAAAAAAGAATTTAAACCCCATATTTGTCAATTTAGTAGTCATAAGCTTAACCAATTTACTGAAACTCCTCCGTTAAAAGACCTGCTGTGCAGAGTTGATGTATGAGTAGTCCAAGCTGAATCCTATCCCAATGGTGCCTCATTAGTATTTGACAAGGCTTAATCTGTTATTTCTGTTACTGCTGAAGCCTATATAGAGAAAAACAACAGAGTCCATAGAGCAAGGGAAGAAATTTCATATACAATATTTTGAATATTTAAAAGAATGATGGCAAAGAAACAATAAATCAGTGACAACTTCAAAATTCAACACACAATCAACAAGCAACTTTGTTGCGAGCACCTGTTTTTATGTGCTTGCAGTTATATACTAACAAGAGAAGACAAACAAGAAGAAACAAAGCATAATACAGCCAGCCTCTGATCACGATCCCTATTTGTACATCAAGGCAACAATTTCCTGAAACATGAGCAAGGAAATGCATCCAAGGTTCCTTCGCCATATCGTGATTTTAACAAATTAAAGTAAACTCAACTAGTTGCCTTCGCCAATTTGCCCTGTTATATCAGGAAGGATCAACTAAACCGCAAAGGCAGTGTTTGTTGCAGCACATTAACACGTTTAAATGCATTGCAACAGAATCTTGGTAAATGACACCAATGGCTCGGGTTTACTCATTTAATTGATGCTGTTAACAGCTAAGCATATTGCATGAGCAATCAACCTTGTACCTGATATTTCTTTAATTTTGCTCCATTACTTCCATATTACACATAACCTCACTCAGTGATCCAAAGCATTATGGGTGCTGTTATATACGCTTCCACTATATAAGGGAAAATTGAGTATGAAATATCATAAAGTGTCTCATTTATCTGTCTAGATCACTTAGCAGACTAGTATTCTCGACTCTAATCTGGTAATAATGTCAGAGGACTAGATATATTAGTTCATGTCCTCGTGAGCAAACACTTTCGACGTGATATCAGCAAGACACAGTGGCACCGTTTCAACTTTTTGGCATCATCCCCACTCCCTTCTCCAGTTTTGAACTTTTACTAAAGATATTAGTTTTATTATACTGTAGTAGAGGTCCAGAATTGTTATCATTAAGCAAATTATTTTCTCTCCTGTTCTATATTTTGACTCATCTTGAACTGCAGAGAATCTATAATGTTTACCAGTACTGCCTCCTTTCTCATTCTCTCTCTTGCATAATTGATACTCATCTTTCCCTTTCTTGGAGCAAATTAAGTAATACTAGCAGTTCTATTTGTTTCCCAAGTAATTTTGACCATAACTTATTTGATATTGTTCATATTCTCTACAACCATCACTGTCACAGTTTCCAGTGCCTTCGTTGCCTCACTCTACTTTCTTTCTGGCCCTGCTTATAACCCTTTCCACTCATCATTAAAATGATACTTTTAACATCTAACTCCAATCTCATCCTATTTATCTAATTCAACTTGTAGCATTTATTTAAAATATTATTCTCTCTTGTCTTCTTTTGCATCATCAGGTTATGCAGTTTCTCGTCTTTTTTTTTTTTTTTTTTTTTTTTGAAGCTTCCCGTACCACACTAAGGTTTCAAGCTGTAACCCTCAAACAACCAGCAACTTGTTACGTTAATTAACTATCCAAATTGACATTATTTTTGCTAACGTGTACTTCCCTGTGGGTCCCAGGCAAAGCTCTGGAACGGGGTACAATGGGGTCAGCTTTAGCTTGATTTTCGACGTCTATAGCTTGACCGCTGGCACCCCCAAGAGGCAGATGGAGCATTATTCTTGTGTTGGGCATCGCAAATCTCTTTCCTTCCGTACCGCCACCAAGGATGACAAGATGTCGATGTTGCAATGTTGGGTCTTTCGTTGTACAGCGCTTACTGGAAATCTGAGGAAGACATGAGCATTGGTGGTTTGGGAGACGAAGCAGAGGCTTATCCCTTTGTCTCCTTCACTATCCATATAACCTGAGACCATGTAATGCTCAAATTGTGGGAAAGCAAATTCCAGAGTTTAGAGTAATTATTCTTGTCAGCAGATCCCAATGCATTGCCATTGAGAAACATGATTTTTATTGTATATTAGCTGCCAATTCTTTGTCATGTATCCTGTACTCTACATAAGATGCCACAGGTGCTGGGTGGGTACCCCAGTATCCAATATTGTAATTATTTCAAGGTGATGCCTGAATGGACCGAACTCTAAGTCCTTGTATTTTATGTTGTTATGCAATAAGCTCAATACCCAATAAGTCCCACTTATTTCAAGTTGATACAATTGACTGTTTGTGTTTGTTGCGCTTCTACTTGGTAATCAGTTTAATATTATGTGAATTGCAAAATTTTATTTTGAAACAGCAGTAATTTACCCTATCAAGTTGGGAACAGATGGCCATTACTTGTTGTGCTTTTTCATTTTCTGATTCTTCATATAATTGTTCGGAGAGAAGCATTCCAATATTCAAGCAAATTAGAAGATGGGTTTTCTATATCTGCATACATATTCATGCAACAAGCTATATTTAATTGGATTTGTAACATTTTTTATTTTTTTTGTTTTGAATTTTGATATGGACAGATCCAAAAAGCCCATGAACTGTCCGAAGTCCATCGGACCGAGTTAGATTTTTTATTTTTAAGAATGACCCATTTGAACTTTAGATCATTAAATCATTAGATCAGTCCAAAATCCAAAGTTTTAATTTGGACACTAAATTGATCAGGCCCCACCTGATCCGGCCCTGTCCGTTCTCATCCTACGTGGTGGAGGACATTATTATCGTCATAAATGGAATAACACAAAATATAATCACGTGTACCATGTAAGATAAATTACAATGTTATATATAAAGAGATATGAAATGGACATGTAAAGTAAATCAATGTAAGTAAGTTTAAGACTTCAAAGGATCCACATATATCATGAATACTCAAGCAAACCAGAAAAAGTCCTCATTAGTTATAACGTGTCAATATCAACCTTATAAAATATTCAATTCCTATGAGATATGAAGTTAACGCTTGATGAAACTGATTGTTGGATAGATCATGTGTTCTAGAAGTATACAGTGTATACCTAGTAACACAACAAAAACGGTGGCCTCTCTTGGACGAGCCACAATGCTAATACTAGTATTATCCTGTGCATACTCAGAATTACAGCCATGATATTGGTCTCCTTAAAATAATCGTACTGCTAATTACTAGTATTATCTCATACACATTCAAAATCACGACGTTGGTCTTTTTTGGACCAACCACACAGCTAAGTGCTAGTTTCAGTCCCAATTTAATAATAATAGACATTGGCAACATAAGGCATATGCGGTTGCATAGCCTAACTTACATAATACGTGTTTCGTCCTACAAATCAGTTCTCCAATACCCCAGTTGTTTTATTAATATATTTGTTCAGAAATCAAGTCACTTCAGGTTATAAGTGGCATCATATAGATTTAGCATCACAATAGTATATCCCACGAGCCAAGTCACGTCCGAATATGGAATGTTACAAGCAAGTCAAGATCCAAGTATATATCCAAGCAGAGCAAGAAGTATATGCGTGATATGACTTATATGCATATGCTCGAATTAACATACTATATAATGATTAATCAGGCCAATTATAACCGTTTGTATCAAATATGAGTAGCATTAAAAACTATCAAATAAATCAATAATCAAGTAAGGAAATTATTAAAATAATAATTAAACTAATCATGCAATTATCTAATAAAGTTAACTTCAAGCTAAATCTTGACAAAGATAACATATGAGCTTGGACTAAATTTCAAGACAGAACTGACATAGAGAGTAGAGTTGTGAGGAAGAGATTTGGCACAGTAGAGCTGCCAGTGGATATGAAGTAAACAAAGATATGACGAGTTAACAAAGTTGACAGTTTTGAATAGTGTTGGTGGGAATGAGTAGAGCTGGCAGAAACAAGTTGAGTTGGCAAGATTAGTAGTATTGGGTGTGATGAGCAGCATTGGCATGTAAATACTAAAGAAAATAGGATTAGATTATGTACTAAGTACATGATTACTTGAGATATTAGCATGTTAAAAAGCTAAGGAGTTTGCATCAACATACTGACCATTTTATTTTAGGGTATTAGCTAAGACCATCATGATGACCATATTCGCTTGTTTTCTATTTTTTAGTCAAAAAACTAAGAAAATTCAAATCCACCAGTGGTTTCAATAGAAAACAGATGAAGTCAAATACAAAAGTTGATATGTTCCGAGAACTTAAAGTTCCATGGTTTCAACAGATATATCTATTATTTTATGCAGAGTCCACACTTTATACACCATTAAAACCAAAGATAATCATAGCCTTTCCATTAGCATCGATTGTGTATTTAAAAGTACCCACAAAAGGCAATTTTCATTTTTCCCTAGTCACATAAAAAGAAATAACAATAATGGCAAAAGTAACCGCACAAACAATTTCTCTGCAAATTAGTAACAGTTGCAAATTTAAAAAAAAAAAAATCCTCTCAGCTCATCAAACAGAAACAAGAGCATCAAGCTGAATGTAAATTTTAAGTACGTGTAGCTGCTCATCTTCTTTCTTCTCTAATATGAGAAGGATTCAGATAACCTGAAACAGTAACATCAGCAATAGAGCACTGTTAACATTCTCATGCACTGTGCACACACACTAACATGGACTCTATCAACAGGATATATATATCACAAGGCTTAATGTCTGTTGTGGTGAATAGTTTCTGAACATTAAACTTCTTTTTTTAGTTAATATGAGACTTCTTACTCCATTGTCTCTATAAAGAAACATAATGGCCCTAAATGCAGCAAATATATATTTCTGATCTCTTAATTACAAGAATTGCTTGTATAGTTGCTGAACAAGGAAATGAACTCTGAAAAAGATAACTAGCAAATAAGATTGGAAAAAATAATAATAAGCACCAGGATACAGTATTGATTTGTTTATGATCTACAGACCAATAGTCAAACAAAAGTCACCAATTAAAGCTTAGGAACACATTAGATATTTGTTTATGATCTACAGACCAATAGTCAAACAAAAGCCACCAATTAAAGCTTAGGAACATATTAAACGAAACATTCTGTAGAACTTGAATCCAGGGATACCAAGTGTTTAAATACAGTATGCTCTCACCAACTCCATTAATGAACAATCAGCAAGACAACTTTGGAGACGGTAGACACATAAGCCTTGCCATGACCTAAATTTTGTTTTACCACCGCATATTGCATGATGGAGTGAATATGTTTAAGTTCATCTACAAACAACAGTTCAAAGAATCCTTTTGATTCCATCTGGCATGGTACATGAATGAGAAGGATAGGAGGAATCCAAATGCAACTAGTTAATTCCAAACCATTTTAATCCATAGATGGCTAGTTCGAGCTATTTTATCCAATATGTTTTTGGGCGCACTCTATTTATGATATCCATAATACATTTACGAACCCAAAAAAACCCTTTTACGATTACATGCAAAGTGTCAATCTATTCATGATCTTTAATCCAATGTTAATGGGGTCCAAAACCCAGCAATAACTTCTTGAATTAATTACTATTTATGATGTCTTTAGTTGTTCTGTAAGTTATAATATTAATATATTTCCAGCATCAAAAGAGGCCTGAACAACATGGTCTCACCCAAACTGTTATTCATATCAATTGGCAGTGCTCATTAAGCATTAATCAGTAACAGTGAGCTAGAAATAAACCTAAATAAGAGCTATGAAAAGAAAGATTTGCATAAACCATCAGTATATTATTGAAATGGTTTATATATATATTCTTTCTTTTCAATAAGAACTGCTGGAAGCAGCCCTTTGGCACAAAACTTCATTGCTCCCCTTTTCCGGGTTTTTTTTTTTTTTTTTTTTTTTTTTTTTGCCATATTTAATCATGTCCCGCTATTTATCAACTTACACAAAGTTATTTGTGATCATGTTGAAGAAAACTAGGAATATCATATATCATAACATGAAGCTACAATCATCACAGTTCATAATATCCTGATAATTCTGCAATATTACATGTTGGCTTTTCCACGATAATTGTCCCATAAACAACAATATCACTGGGAAGAGGTACACATCAATGATGATAATGATGTTTGCATTAGGTGTTTCAATTCACAAAATAAGAAAGCTAAAATTGTATCCTTTTGTGCAGTTATTTAACTACAATATAGGAAATTAACAATAAACTGCTAACAGAACATTCCCAGTTGAACTCAAAGATAATCAGACACCTAATAGAATCACATTTTTCAATCCATGGAATAAGTAGGCACATTGTTGATAATGACTGTTCATGAATAGCATAGCCTTCAGTTAATTGCCACTGCCTCTCATGGACCACCCACTGATGGAAACTTTCATGATTAGGGATTCACAAAAACAAAAATAGAAAAAACTGAATGAGATCTACAGAGAAATCTGCATAAACACTCAGTACATTTATGAAATAGTTTATGCATATATTTACTAAGAACCTCAAGAAGCCGATTTTTGGCACTAGAAAAATACATTGCTCATCTCTTCTGTTTCTTGCCATATCTAATCATGTCCCACAATTTCTCAACTTAAAGAAATTGCTTCTCATATCAATCAAAACTTTTCATAACCTATTTCGCAGATACGACCTTCATGAACTGAAACATCTGGATGACAAATCTGTCCAATATTGTTTTTGCATTCTCGTTACAGAATGGCTCCAATTTTGATGGGAAAAAAGCTTACATGATCCGATAATAATGATATCTACATTCTATGTTTTTGCCCACAAAAAATAAAATAAAAAATGAGATTTTTTATGCTCGCTGGTTTCAACTAGATATTTCATTATCAGAAACTAATAGAATTAAATATTTTAACCCTATAAATCAAACATAGCCTTGATGTCATATACTCGTCCTAACCGGTAAAGAACAGTTCATGAATAGCCTTTCAATGGTGCCACTCTCTCTAAAACTGCGCACTGAAGGCAATTTTCATCACTAAGGATTCACAAAACTGCCTATCACAAATTTCTAAGTAAAACAGCAACAATTACTAGTTAAAGGAAACTTTTTTGCCTTTGACAGCAAAATATAGCAATATGATGTGAAAATACCTGACACTGACATCTTCTTTCATCTATTTCACTCAACAAGCTTGAAAATAAAACAAAAAGGCATCATGAACAGAGGAGATACAAAAAGGTGAAAGGAAAACTAAATTTAAAAGAAAAGAAAAGGATAGAGAAGTAGAGAAAAAATAAACTTTTGAAACCACTTGCGATAAAAGAAAATTTCGATAGCAAATTAGGATAAGCCGAGAAAAAAAGAGGGCTCTTTTATCATGTGCATGGCCAAGGTTCAAATGCAAAAAATAATGGTACAAGTAATCCTTCCACTTTCTAAGCCAAAAAATAGCAGTTACTGCCATCATGCAGACAGCAAGAAAAATGGCAAAAGCAAACAGGATGAAAATTGAACTATCACATGCAGATTGCAAGATTGACATACCAAAATAAACGATAGCAAGAAGACTAAACATTTGGAAAAAAAAAAAAAATCGAACATCTAGGGGTCAACATATATGTTATACAGCATAGTTAACTTAAATTAAATAGGTAAATTTTAATAAACATCCGCTATTATAATGGTAATTTCAAGCAAAGAGAGCCTGCCTAGGTAAGAAACATAGACACGCCGCTAGAAATGTCGTATCTGTGTCATACACATGTTGGATGCAGGCACGTCACAAACGTGCCAAAAACCGTGTTAGGCATGCCGTATAGTGTGCACAATAAAATAAAGAAAAAAATCATGTCATTATCGTATACATACTTCTTATAAGTTATGTCTGAAAAGAAAGAGTTAGATGGCATTGGAAAATCATAAATAAACATTTCTAAATTGTTAACATTTATTTATACTTAGTTAACTTTATAAAATTATATTTTAATTCTCTTTTTTTTTTAATCAAGAGTTTCATTTGGTTTTTATGTTTGAAAAAGTGACTTTTAGCATTCACATTCTACGTTGATCCATGACCTATTGTCGTCACCACCTTTTTCTTTGCCTCTTTGCCTATGGAGAGAGATGGAGAGAGATAGATGCACGTTGATGGCGAGACTTGTCCTTCGTAAAGGAATGAAAAGACACGAATCCATATATTTCCAGTGTTTTGCTTATGTTATATTAGAAAAATATCTTGTATCAGAGCTTAATTTAGATTGTCTCATGTCGCCTATTGGATGTTTGTATGGTGTTGAGACACCTATAAATATATGTATTTCTTGACTCATAATAAATAGATTGGTTGGTTCTGATTATTTCATAATATGGCCGACTCCGACTTTGGTTCCGGTGTCGACTCTCAGACTCTGATTCCGATTCCGACTCCACAATCGTATCACCAATTCGATACCGACTCCGATACCGATTCTGACTCCGCAATCGCATCGCCAATTTGATTCCGCGTCTACTTTCTATTTCTTTTCTGCTTCGTAACTACAGGGACTTTAGCTGATCCCTCTTCGACTGCAAGAATATAATCTAGCATTGATACAGCTCTTTGCTTTTTCTTATCCTATTATTGCTTCTAAAGAAAAAGTTTATTAGCTACCTACTACTACTTCTAAAAAATAAATTTATCTGTTGCCTATTACTGTTTGTAAGAAAAAAATTATATGGTTCTAAGAAAAAAGTTTATATGCTGTTAGCATTGTTGCTGCTCAAATACGAGTATGTTCTGATGATTCAAGTAATTCATCTACTACTGCTACTATTACTACTACCACCGTCTACTGTTGTTGCTCATCTACTTCAACTTAATCTGTACTATTGAAAAATGAGATAGTGTTTTATAATCTGTGTAGCGAGTTGGGTATAATTGGTATTTATACTCCAACTTGAGGAAAATGTTAGATTAGAAAACTATATTATATTTGGATTTAGTTTAGATTTAGTTTCACATCACTTGCTGAATTGTTTGTATGGTGTTGAGATACGTATAAATATATGTATTGCTTGACTCATAATAAATAGATTGATTGGTTCTGATTATTTCATAACATTTTGAATATTTTAGAACTATTATATTAAAATAGAAGAATATATACTTAAAGTTATATTCTTTTCCATGTCCTTGCCATTTTTATTCCTCATTTTTCACAAGCATCAGTCTCGTGTTCGAATCTGTATCGGAATCCATGTCCGTGCTTCCTAGCTGCCTAGAAGTCAGAGGAAGTTGCACATAATATCTACTATCACTAGAAAACATACATCCTTTAAGCCATGTGGACATAGAGAAAGTTGCATACAATCTCTACAATTACTTGGGAAAGTCCAAAATGGGTCCATGAAAAGCAACTAGAACAGCTCCATACTAAGCTGTATCTTCGAAAGCATCAAGCATTCTCCATTGAGCAAAACACTCTCTGGTATGTGGGATTGATACGGCTCTTGCATGCATGGGGGATTGACAAAATGCAACAATATGATCTATAGCAGGCCTATTTGCCTGAGCATCTAAACTTCAGTTACATGCTTCTAGGGCGAGTGTTAAATTCGAAAAAGCATATCAGACATCTCTTTTAGTATAAGAGAATCAAAAAGGACATCTTTCGAGTAGTGCATACACCTAAGAAAAGTAAGCAAGCAACTGACTATTATCGAGGGTCCTCCCCAGAAAAGGACACAACGAAAACATGCATGTGTGCCACACACGTGTCTTTATAGTGTAAAGCAGATAAAATACAGAAGGGGGGACATAGTCCTTATTATGGAAATAGATTAATATGGAGCAACCTAAATAGAAGCTGCACAACTATAAGCACTCTATTGTTCAATAGGGAAGGACACAGTAAAACATGTTGGTTTGTTTTTTTAGTATAAATGGTGGGTATAGTCCCCCCGTATTTCATTAATCAAGACTTAATCAAACAAAGCAAGTACACTAGTACATACAATAGCAAGTCCTTCACTCAAGAGTTGATGACAGATAAAAAAAAAAATCAAATAAAAGTACATTAAGGAAAGCAGATGTTGGGCGACCAGATGATGCAGCTCGTGTCGAGTGGTGGGCTCTTCACTTGTACCTAAGACAGCACTCTGACTTTCTAGATGATATTTGCCATGGAAAGCAAAACCCGCCAGAATTGCTGATTCTATATAGGTGGAGACTTTTAACTCCTCATTTCCATGCCATGAGTCCATGACCACACTGGCATGTAAGAGAGCACCTGTTACTGTTTGGTTCCTGAAGCATCCCAAGTAGCTACAACATCTGTTGTCGAGTACGGTCACCCATAAATATCATAATGCTGGCCTGAAACATCCTCTACAGAAGGTCTCAACAACTGATTCCTCTTTTTTTCTTGCCAATGGATAAATATCTGGAAACAGATGCTTGATACGCGGATTACTACCATTTGTCTTCCCAAAAACTAACATACCTCTCATTTCCTAACTGAAAGATGAGGACTTGCCAAAAGAGCTTCATGAAAGGCATTGTTCCTTTCCATAAGCCCGACAAACCAGAAGAGGTCTTATTTCTTGCCATCCATGTCACTAATCGTGGACCATATTTGTCTCTTAAGAGAGAAAGTAGTACCCTTGCCCACGATATACTGTACCTTTTATCCCAAGTACTTGGGTTAGGCTACATGAACCAAATGAGAATCACGGCAAGTGGATACATGGATGATCATTCTCCATTCATTCCTATCGAGCAATATATCCTTATTTAAACCTCTAGTGTCCATATATTTTCGTATCACCTCCATCCATATTTTCCTCATTCTTCCTTTCATTCTTTTAACTTGTCCTACGTTGATTAGCTCCCCCCATCGAACTGGTACATTTATAGACTTACATCCCACATGACCAAACCATCGTAAGCAATTTTCTCCCATTTTCTCTTCAATGGAGGCTAAACCTACCTTAGTACGAATATCCTCATTTCTCACGTTATCTCTCCTAATAGTGCCGCACATCCAATGGCATGTGCGTCTCTGCTACACCTATCTTCTGTAATGGCGTTTCTTTATAGCCAGCATTCCTTGCTATATAAGAAAGTTGGCATAATAGTAGTCCTATAAAATTTTCTCTTCAGCCTCTACAAAATGTTACGGTAATATAGAACTTCCGTTGTACTCTTCAATTTCAACTAACCAACTTGGATATTATGGTTGACATCATCATCAATCTTTCCATTATTTTGAATAATAGAACCCAAGTATCTAAATTGATTATTCATTTGTATATATTGCCTGTCTAGTCTCACAACAATACAATAATGAGCCCTTCGTTCACTAAATTTACACTCCATATACTCTATTTTGGACCTACTCAATATAAAACCTCTAGATTCTAATAATTACCTCCATAACTCCAACTTAGCACTCCTACTCTCGTCTCATTCTAACCCTCCATATACTGTATATTGTTTAAATCATATTGTCCTAATACTAATAAAATAACAACAACAAAAATAATAATAATAAGTAATTGACTCCATCCTATCTCTTAAAGTTCTCAATTTAATCTTATCCTCATAATTAGTTACTTTTGTTAATAATAAATCTATTAGAATATAAGAACAACTAGAATATCTTTTTATCAACATCACCATACTGTTGGGATATGTGTGAACAATACATTTGATGAATAATTCCATTCTCATCACAAAAAAAGGGAAAAAAAGACTGTACTCCACAGCATTATCAATGTACACATGCATAGATGTAGAAAATTAAATTTTTATTTCTTTATGGAAGAGTTCAATAGTGCAAGAAACAACAAACCTCTTTTAACAGATACAACCATGTCATGTGATAGAAATCATCCACAAAAATAAGAAAGTACTTGAAACCCTTAAAAGAAGGAAAACGATACGAACCCTAAATATCAGAATGAACTAAATCAAAAGGGACACTAGTATGTTTATTAAGTCTATTAAGACACAAGACATGAGCTTACAAGATTTACACTCTAACCTAGATATAGGATACACTTGGCAGAACAAAACGAACACTCTGGATTGAGGGATGTACAAGAAGTTGGTTCCACTGTAATGAGAAATCAAAAGAACTTGTAGCAAAACCTATGAGTGAAATCTTGTCATCCAGATAATATATGTCTCGTTGCTCATGGCCTATATCAGTTGTCATCCCAGTTTACATGTCTTGAAAGATATAATGGGAAGGATAGTAAGTCATAGAATAGTTGTTACATTTAGTAATTTTGATCGATAGATAACAAGCTAACATGAAATTTAGAAATTAAAAAAAACGTCTTTAAGGGTTAATAATGTGGTAGCTAAACTATACCATCACTAACCACTGGAGAAGAACTATCCATCAATAATATAAACTGGAGAGTATTTATCTAAAAAAAAAAAAAAGTGAATCAAATTTATCTCTAATACCTATCATATGTGAAGAGACTCCAGAATCATTAACTCGTGGTTGATTAGAGAAGACAATATAAGCATCAATACCTGAAGAGAAAGCATGAGAAGGGTGAGGACCAGTCCCTGGTGATGTAGAAGTCGGTCAAAATCATCCAGAGAAATCTGAAACATCAGAGAAAATGTGGTAGAAATAGATAGAGTAGTAATAGAAATTGTTGACTATGTAGAAGCAGGACCAATAGAAGGATTGATCGTTACTGCCTGAGCCTATTCTAGTTTCCCAAACTTCTTCCAACAGCGATCAGAAGTGTGATTCTGTTTGCCTCGGTAATCACATAGCAGATTCCTCGACCAGTGAAGTCTCGATCACCATGGCCACAACCTCTTCCTAAATCACAACTACAGCCGCAACCACAGCCACATCTCCTATCAGAGTATAGAACAGAGTGCTCACTAGAGGCAAAAGACAAAGTAGATGAGTTAGATCTAGTGAAAATCCGAAAACTCTGGAGTATGTAGCAGTCAGAGTAAACACTATCGCAACTAAAGATTTGACCCCACACTTGGGTCAGCAAATAAGAATCCAGTCCAATTAGGGACTTTGCAATAAAAGGATCCTGTCGATACCCCGACAGTCTTCAGATCGGTCACTAAAGGTTGCCAAACATCAAGCTCATCCAAGATATCTCAAAATGCTGAGTGGTATGCAGGAACAGACATCCCTCCTTATTTAAGAGTGGGAGCGTTCAAGCAATAAAACACCATAGAAATATTTTTGTCATTATAATATATATCTTTAAAGGTATCCCAGATCTCGTTATTAATCTTTAGAAACATAATTCTGGAACGGATCTTCTCCTCCATACTGTTGAGAAGTTAGGTAATAACACAACAATTATGAATGAGTCAATCAAGATAGGGTGGATCCTAAATATCTAATAGACCATCACGAAAATGCCAAATCTTTCTTTGAGCACTGATAAATACAAAAAAAGACTAAGCCCATAACAAATAATTATTTTAATTTAATTTTACAGTAGTAACAGCAAGTGTCTATGGAAACATATTTTATGTCATATTAAGCATAGCAGGAGAGATATTAGTAGAGAAATCACTAGTAGATGACTCCATCTTAAAGATTGAAACCTAGTGGATCAATCCTAGTAGTATTGGTAGTAGAGTCAATAGAAAGCTAAAACAGCATAACCAACAGGTAAGAGAAGCAAATAGGAATCATCCGAGAAGCGGAACAAGATCGCGAAGAGCTATCATACTGGACCAAGCATGGGATTACGGCCACGGCTATGGCTACCGGAAGCAAGGCGAGACTGAGGAACAGGAGATAGAATGAGAGAGGCAGCCAAGAGATTAGGCTAGGGTTTTTTTAGAATTGAGAGTTGAGTTTAGATATATTTCACAACCTGGGCTCTAATGACATGCCGATACTATGTTATGAAATAGTCAGCTAAATATTATTAATGTGAAGATCACTTTTATAGAGATTCAAGCGAATAGTATTCAAGGCAAGTCTATACCCAATAAGGGTACTTATCCAAAATAGTCTAATCTAACAAGTAAATCCTCTCAAATCATCATATTACACGAATAATGGCACAAAAAAAAAGGTTGAAAATTGAAATACCTCATTGCCGATATACTTTCTTTTAAAGTAACCAGAACAATGATGTCAGCAATAAAACATTGTTAATGTTCCTATAAACCATAATGATCAACCAACATGGACTATATGCCCAAGATGTCAAAACAATATCATTTAAAGCGTAAACTTTGAAATTGTGACCTAGTTTTGCTGGCGTGAGACTTCTTAGACCACAAGGGCACTAAATACAACATCTCCACACTTGTAATTAAGTAGGTGTTACTTACAGCATCCTTGAATGTGAATGAAGTGTATTAAAGATGCATATGAAGTCATAAGATACCGAGCGTACAGATGCATTTTGCCCACAACAACTCCATTAATAAACAAACAGAAGACACCCATTGAGACAGCTAGAGATATGAGCTTATAAGCAAAATCTTTTCTAATGTTGCCTGGTGCATAATGGAGTGACAATGGTGAAGTCAATCAATTAAAAGCAATTATACGAGATTCAAGATGCCATCAAATAAAAGTCCAATAATCAAAAGCAGAAGGATAATCTATTTACGGACCAAAAAATCATCAAAGAAACATAAAGAGCAGAGTAAGAAGAATGTGCAATGGAAAAAAAATATATATCAAAAAGGTGAGAATCAGTGGATATGTCGTACATCACACTTCCCACAACTTAAATTCCATGACACCGATTTTTATGAACATCCATCATTCTAATGATAAATTTGATGATTCTGAGCAAAGAGAGCCTGTATGGAAGGTAGATAGCATTAGGGAAGATACATTAGTACAGAGGAAGTTACGTAAAGGCGTAGACATCTTACCATCACTTGTAATTGTCAAGTTAAAGCACATCGACTAAAGCAGTTACATACCATGCTACACCATCAAAACGTCGAACAATCTCCATGCAGAATTCATTCTACTGCATGTAGAAAGAAGGTGCAACAGGTTTAGCCTGTGGTAATCATATTTCTTCTTTCACATAAAAATTCAGTTATGTGCTCTAAGATAAATACTAACTTCGGAAGTAGCATATGCTGCATATCAAAGTTCTATTTAGTCCAACACAAGAGAGGAAACAAGGAATTGGACTGTCTTTCCTTATCAGAAAAGAAAGTAAACAGGTCAGAATGAAAGACGGATTGAAGAATGAACACAGGCAAAATAATAAATAATAAAAATACCAAGAAGGGAGCATTTAACCCCCTTGTCATGGAAACACACTAATGTCCCATACCCAATATAGAAACTACGCAATTATAACTTATGAGTCGAACCAAGGACATCAACTATTAGCTTCAGGCTTGATCAAATATCTATGTTATTAATGAAGTTAACTTATTATCCCTTTTGAGTAAAGAAATTACGCCTGTTGTTTTATTATATGCACAATACACATTAAAAATTTATCTTATCCACCTTATAAATTTACAGCTGTGAGTGGCATGCAAATAGACAAATTTTAAAGCATCCTCAATTTTATAAAAGGATTAAACAGAGACATAACGTCATGTGCGTCACTTGTTAAGTATGAACTAATTAAGATGAAATCATGAATTTTTCATCATATTATAAAGGTTAAAATCTACAATCACCAAGTGCACAAAGTAATGATCATAAGAATCTCTTTCCATCTTCTGTGAAACTTGAATAAGAAGGAATGAGGCATTCAAAAATAAACCCATTAACGAGCACTTGCAAGGTGTCACTTACAATCATTGCAATACAAAGATTAGTTAGTTCAGTGTATCTTATCCACTACTATTACAAGTTCCTACTTATGATGCCCATACTACAGTAGCGAACCAAAAAAACCTTTTTAAGGACTGCATGAAACGTGTTATCCTAATTATGATATCCATTCAAGATATTTTATTCTCCATGTTAAAAGGAGTGCAGATTCCACCAATAACTAATATCCTTGGTTCTGCATTTGAAGTTATGCTGATGTACCAACAGCAAATTAGAGCTAAACCTGCTTGATTTGACACCAAAACTGCCATTCAAATCAATTGGCAATTGAGTAAAGTATCTCATCACTAGCGTGAGAGCAATTTACATAAACCTTTAGTATATCACTGAAAGAGTTTATGCATATCTCGTATTAAGAACTACTGAAAGCAGCCTTCTTGGCACTTGAAAAATTCAATTACTCGTTCCTATCCCCTTTATGCCATATCCAATCATGTTCCACCATTTACTTCAACAGAATTCTTCATCCTAGTATCAAAGAAAACTAGACAAGCTTATATCCTATTACGCAGATATAATTATCTTGAAGTACACAATAGATGCCCTATCAGTTTTGTGATTAAATATTTCGTTACTTAGTAAGTGATAAAGATGCTGTTAATATTTTGCATTCCAACTTTCTGCTTATAAAACACTCAAGAAAACTCAAATTTGAGACCCTATGAGAAATAGTTTATGTAAAAGAAAAGGAGAACTAACAAAATTTCCATAATGGAAACATACAAAAATCTCAAGTTTTAACTATTGTATCAAATTAGTCGATAAATGATTGCAGTTCCCAATAGGTCAAGGGCAACTCATGAGTAGTTATCCATTCGTCTGCCTCTGTAGAATTACCCGTTGCTAGCAATTTTCAGGATTCAAAAAAATCAATGTTCAGAAATCCTACAACAATTCCTTAGGAAGAAAAACCAACAATAACAGCAATAACAAGATACCAAGATATTAAAAAAAAAGCTCCAAAATAAAAGCACTGGGAAAAAAAGTATTGCAACAACAGTATACACTATATCCTAACATTTCTGCAAGATAATATCTATCCTAAGTCAGAACAAAATAGTTCGAATGCCAGCAATTTTGATGGAAAGAGGTTCACATGATCCAATGACAATGATATTTATGTCCTACATTTTTTACTCGCAAGGTAAGACAACCAAAAATTGAGACTTGCCAAGTAATTCAGTTTCAAAGGAAAGAATCAATAAGAGAATTTAGTGGAACTTTCCCGGCTGAAATCAAAGATAACAAGGAACCTAACAGAATCACATTTTTCCACCCCGATTAGCCTCACATTTTCTATGAAAGAGGAGTGATCTACTATACTTTCCCCAATTTGGCAAAAACATTCGAGAACAGCATCACATTTATAGAAATTTTCACATTCACGATTCACCGAACAGAAATAGAAAAACCCTAGTGAAGCTTCTCAAGGAAAAGAATGAACGAAACAATAATAAAATGGAAAAACCCTAGTGAAGCTTCTCAAGGAAAAGAATGAACGAGCGCCATCTTCTCTCATCAACCATTCGCGTCATGAATACCAGTAACCCTAGACAATAAAAGGACAATAAAAAAATTTAAAAAAAAATAAATAAAAAAAAAAAACACCATCAACAGATGGATAAAACCAAATTTTTCCCCCAACTACGGGGAAATTAGGGCAACAGCAAAACACAATCCTAAAAGAGGCCGGTACTCTTACCGTGCGCGCATCCTGGGCTCGGGGGCCCCTCGCGAGATTCAAACCCCCAGCCATCGGCTCGGAGGTCCCTTAGACAGGGAGTTTCTAGATGGGCACAACTTTTTTCGTAGTGAGCCCACTTTTCCTAGTGCGCACATCACTGCTTTTTAAAATTTTGATTTTTTCCTAGTGAGCACACCTATATACCCTAAATACCCTCACCATATCCTTCTTTCTCCCTCCCGTCGTTCCCCAAAACCTAATCCGTCGGCTTCTCTCTCTCTCTCTCTCTCTCTCGAGCGCGAGCCGGTGATCTCTCTCTCGAGCGGGTGGTCGGGTTCTCTCTCTCTCAAGCGCGAGCCCGGTGATCTCTCTCTCTCGAGCCTCTCTCTCGGGTTCTCTCTCTCTCGAACTCGCGCGAGCTTGCCCCTGTCTCTCTCTCTCTCGGGTGGCTCGGGTGGAGTCCGTCGCCGACTTCCCGGCTTCCCCCTGTCTCTCGCCGACGCCTAGGAACGCCGATCAGTCATCTGCGCGGCGAGTCGCCGATCCGGGACGCGGTCTCCCCTGACACACTCTTGCCGACTCTCGCTCTCGACTTTAGGAGTGCAGGAGGTAAGATATTTGCTATTTAAATTAAATAAATTTTTTAAATGGATTATGATTTTAGATAGATTGAGTTATTGTTTTATTTTTAGTGGGCAGTATATGTCCTATACTTTGATTGGGAAATTTTGAACTATATGTCCTATACTTTGATGGATACTAAGGAAGCATGATAATGCCATGTCTTCTATATCAAAATCAAAGTTTGCAGGTTTTTTTTTTGTTATTTTCTAGAAAATTTAAAAATATATTAATCAATATCAAGATTATGGATTAATCCATCAAATTACGTGTTGATCATGTCATGTCTTACAAAATTATAATTTTATTATCAAATTCATATTGCTATAATATAAGAAAAAAATTGGGCAGGGGTTTCGCCACTTGCACCCGCTAACAAACTTTTCAAGCAGCTTGACACCCGAATAACTCCCTCCCCCCTCTTCCCCCTCTCCCGATTTGAGTGCTTAGATTCGTTTCCATGGATAACTAGTATAATATTGGGACCCATGCATACTATTGAATAGAACCTAAGCACCATTTATATGGACTGCTGAAACACTGCTGCAGGCGTGGATCTTCATTGAAATTTAAAACCTTGGATAAAAATAAACTTAATTTAAAAAATCAAAAATAAAAGAGTTTTATTAAGAGGCAAATGTATGTAAACAGATATGAGCATGACCACTAAGTTTTAAAACCAACTTCAATGTCTTGATAGAATTTTGTTGAACCCATGTTCTGCTGAACCGCGTGAAATTGTTGCCACTGGATACAATTTTGGACTGTTATTACAAGCTTTATGAAATTTTGTACTTTGTGTTTATCTTATTTAATTTAATAGATTTAGATAGGCAAATATAATTAGTATATGGTGATATTTGATGTTTGATTATTGCTAATTTTAATTTGTCAATAAAATCGTTGGTGATTTACAGATGGATCCGGCGCAACCATCTCGGATTCGTCCAACAGTCTCGAATAGGAGGAAGAAAACAGGGATTCGTCCAGCCGTCGATCCTAACATCCCTGAAATCCGTGACGAACCGGATCCACAGGTTGATGCTGCCACAGAGAGTCTTGCGTTACACATTCCCCGAGGTGTATCGCAAGAAAGTTATGGCATCAATGAGTCAGATTCTGAAGAAGAGGAAGTGTCGCCAATAAATGGAGGACCAAATGATTTATCTCTGTTGAAGAGTTTCAGAACACATGTTTCTTTCTTTATATCTAAGAATGAGGTAAGATATATTAACTTTGAATTAAAATTTATCGTAGTTGTTGTTTATTTAAATTTTTTTGCTTTGTTATCATTTCAGGAACGAGATCCATTACGGTGCATAAATCACATAAAAAAAATCAACACATGGCCTCTAGAATCTGAAGAGCCAAATACTCGTTTTGTGCAGTATATCCGTAATTCCTCTTTATATCTGCTCACATTATATTCTTATCAGTACATTAGTAGCGTTGAACTAACAGCATTTGTCGAGCGTTGGTATCCAGAGACGAATACTTTTCACTTGTCTTTTGGAGAAATGACGATCACTCTTCATGATATCGCATGTCTCCTTGGTTTGCCAGTTACAGGAAAGTCCGTTAGCCTTTCAGACAGAACAGATGGACTGATTGCAGTTGAGCAACTTACTGAGTCATTGGGTGTCGGGTATAATGAAGCTTTTCAGGAGTTGAATACGAAAGGTGGAGCTTCAGTTCGCCTTGACTGGTTAAAGGAACGTTTTAGCGGTGTCACAGATGCAGATACAGAACGGAAAATATTATGTGCTATCAGAGCATACTTACTTTATCTCCTTGGGTGCACACTTTTTGGGGACAAGAGCGGCACAAGGGTCCCTGTTGACTATCTCGCACTTTTACATGATGTCGAAAATGTGCATACATATGCCTGGGGTGCTGGAGCCCTAGTGTATTTGTACAGACAGCTCGGTCTCTCCTCTCGAGCCCATGCGGCTCAGATGTCCGGATATTTAACACTGCTGCAGGCGTGGATCTTCGCTCACTTTCCGTCTTTAACGCCGGTCTTAAATGGTGGATATAGACTTGACCAGCCACAAGCATGCAGGTGGTTGAGCAAACGGGACAGCAAAGTGTCTTTAGAGCATGTCAGAGCTGTTAGGGATAGGCTAGACACACTGACGGTCAACGAGGTTAGGCAAACTGTCATTCTATTTGGTCTTTTTTTCCAATTGATCATAATTTCAAATTTCCATATATATTTTCAAATTATCATAATATTGCAGGTGACATGGGACCCATATCGGTCCTTTAGGGAAACTCATCCATTTCAGGAAGTATGCTTCTATATGGGTACATTGAAAATGAAGGATATTGTCGAGCTTAATCACCCTGTACGGGTGTTACGACAGTTTGAGCGTCGTCAGTATATTCCGCCTCCACCGTTCAGACCTATTCGAGAAAAACGTGGACTTACGAGCAAAAGCTACTCGGTGACATATGGACATGCTGAGCAAATGTGGTTTAGTTAGTTAGATCATGTACTTGCACAGGAGCATCGAGGCGTAGAAGCAAGTACTCATGGCGAGTGAACGCATGATTATATGGCGTGGTATGAAAATGTAACTCGACGCTTTATAGGTCCGTCCATCCATGCCTCGAATCGAGAGGGAGCAGCGCAAGATGTCCCGCAGACAAATAAAAAAGATGTCCCGGAGACAAATAATGATGAGGTAATATTTGGTTTTTTTATTCTTTGTAAATTAATCAGGTTCAATCAAACTTATATATGTTTTTACCCTGATATATGCAGAGAATTCAAGAAGCTATAGCAATTATTGATCCGATTTTAGAGCTAGGCGAGACCAGAAGTAAGAAGAGTTCGCTCTATAATGCCCTCGTAAAGATCAAATCAGTTCTAATTGGGTGCAAACAAACTGATATTGATACAGTAGCACAGCCCGTTGCGCAATCCCCCTCCGATCCAGCGAGCTGTTCAAGACGTCGTCAACCCGCAAGGAAGCAACCCGCTCGGAAGTCTAGAAGAATATAGAATTTGTTGTTATTTTTTAATATCAGTCGCAAATCCAAAAAAAAGTTGTTAGCTTGGAACTAATATTCCTTTTAGTTTGTTGTTCTTCTTAATTGAAGTTGTACTCAACGATACACGTTATATATATTAGTACCCTACCACATGATCTTGAAAGTTTTATGATTTTAGCTGAGTTTCTTGTTTGTGATTATTGTGATTTATTTGGGATTTATATCCCAAGAGGTTATAGTTGAAAAAAAAAAATGTTAGTGATGCACAGTGAAGTGATCTTTTGAAACAAAAGTTGTGCACAGTTACATTTCAAGTTACTTACCTATTTAAGTATTTGTAACATCTGATGTTCATTTATCTTTTTGTGCAATTAGTTTCAATATATGGTGTTTTGGTAATAGTTTGTCGTGTTTTCTGAAATTTTGGTAAAATTTTCCTGTTGGAGGATTTATGAATCATTGGAAGCATGCACAGTCAAGTGATCACAATAGAGTTTTTCATTTATTTTATTTGATTTCTCCGTCATCATATTTAGCACAGAAATGTTATTTCTCGGCCAGCCAATGCTTTTATTTTAAGTTCTCCTCCTGTGGGGTAAGTGATTCACTATGCTATCTTAATGGTTTCTTGAATTTCGCGCACTTAGGTATTCTTGTACGCACCATCCACTATGGCATCTGATATTTACTTAATATCTCCATATTGTAATTAATTTTGAATAAAACTAGTTAGATTTGTGAAGTTGTTTTTCGGCACGCCGTATCACTTGGTTTCTATAACCGTATCAGTCATCCGGGCTTACAGAACCGGATCAAATATAGAACATCCGGGACTGTAAACCCGGATGACGAGATTGGAATTTTGACTCATCCATCCGGGGTAGACACCCCGGACGGAGACCATTTGTCCGGGTTTACAGTCCCGGATAGAAGCTTTCTGTCCGGGCTGTATAACCCGGACAGTGAGATTCTGTCCGGCACTGTAAGCCCGGACAGTAAGTCTAACAATTGAAAACATCTCGACCAACAACGGTCTATTATATCAACATCTTCGTATCAAAACATATCAACAAAATAGGCAATACTGATTAGACATGAACACAAGCCATTGATAGTTTCAAATTATAGCTTCAAAATAAACATAATTATCATAAATTATTAACCTTAGGCTAGCCACCGCAACATTTGAGATTAATTCATTAATTTAAACCTCAAACGATACATCTTCTCACAAAAATTTATCTGTTCATATTAATTATAGAGCTAATACTGAACTCAAACAATATGTCCTTTCAAAAATGGTTGTGACTATTTAAATTCAATCATTCTTATTAATTTATTATTCAACTTATACACTCTTTGCATCTCATTCCAATATGAAACTTTAATTTCTAATGACACAAATGGGACCGTGCTCACAAGATAATGAAGAAAATTCCCAAACATAGGTGTTAGAATCAATCCTCCATATAAAACCAAATTAGTGCACCCGTCCGGGGTTTCAAGCGCGGACAAAATCCTTCTGTCCGGGGTATATAGCCCGGACAGAAGCTCTGTATCCGGGGTATCCAGCCCGGAACATAGCTCCATGTCCGGGCTGTCAACCCCGGACGGGTGCACTAAGTTGGTTTTATATTTTCTAGGGTTAGATAATTAGAGAGGAGATTTAAGCTAAAATTCGACTTTTGAACCTTGAGAAAAAGAAAATAATAATAATAATAACATGAGAGAGATTAAACATGAACGAAAGAAGAAAGCATATGCACTTAGGTTATAATTTTCTCAACTTGAGAGTTATCTTAATGAACCAAATAACTTGAACTTAGGTTCTTCTTCCAAGCATTCACCCGGATTTTTTTTTTTCCCCCTGTTTTTCTCCTCTGCACCGCCTCTCTCCCTCTCTGGAAAACGCGGGAAAAAAATGGACAGCAGGGAAGATGAAGAAGACAGTGAAAAGGGTATTTTTGACCTAAAAAATTAATGGCAAAACTGTAAAAAAAAAGGCTTTTAAAGTGGGCTCACTAGGAGATTTCTTGTGCCCATCTAGAAACTCCCCTTAGACACGTGTCTACACCTGAACTGATCGCCTTGCTAGCTTTTAAGGGGAATTTCTAGAGGGCACACTTTTTTTTTTTTTTTCACAGCGAGCCTCCTCAAAATTTTTCTTTTATTTGCTATTTTGTCATTCTATTTTATCAATAAAAATGTCTTTCCTTCGTCCTTCCATCCTCTCTTGATTATTCCCGCAGGTGAATTGCATAGAAAAGGGAAAATCCAATTTTCCAACCAAACCTAATTCCTCTCTTGATTGCTTACTCTATTGCAATAAATTATCTCGAAAATTAAAGTTTATATTTAGCTAAAATATTCTATTTCATCGTTAAACTCTAAAAAAAAGATCAAAATTGTTCTTTGGTGGGTCTCTAGGAAGAAAATAGATATGCACAACATGACAATGGTTCCATTTGACGATCAGAAGTTTTTGGAGGTATGAATCTATTATCTTCTTCGAATTTCTACGCTTTTTAATTTAAATTTTAGATTTGATTAGCAATTAAATGGATTGAAAGAACGGTTTTGATTTCGCAGCGGTCCCAAGGACAGACATGTATGTTCCCTTGATCCGGACTGTTTAGCCCGAATCAAGTAGACAGAGACATCCTGTCTCCTTGATCTGGACTGTCTAATCCGGATTAAAGACACAGACCTATATTTCTCTTCTTAGTACGATATGTACATTCCGGATACAAATAACTTTATCCAGCATAAAATATATATAATATAACCCAAACAAACATAATTACTTGTCTTAATTTTTTAAAGCCCAGATTTAGCATCAAAACACATATCCAAAATTAAATTTCATGACACAAAATAAATAGAGTGGGAGACAAACAACAACCACAACATAAAGTCAATATATCTTCAGTTCATTCATAACTTTAAAGATATAATTATCTAGTGATATTTAAGACTGAATTTCCTGATACAAAATAAGTAGAATGTAAGACAAAACAACGACAACATAAAGTCACTAGAATGGATACTAAAATGGACATAAAACAACAACGACAAAACAATAACGGCAACATAAAGTAACAACAACAACAACAACAACAACAACAACAAAATAATTGTCAAGCTCAATATCATGCCATGACTACAAGTATTGTTCAAGATTACATATATCATCACTAGAATGGACACAGAACCTAGGATAGCATCACATCTCCACAATAAATCTAAGTTGTCATAACAGGGCTATTTTTTTGAAATCATGTCTTCATATAGGTGTATGATACTTTTTTCCTCATCAAGCAGTATCATGCTTTCGTATAGAGAAATATCATCAAACACCTTTCGTGCAGCAGCAATGTCCCCACACGACGCGTACATGTGGATGAGAGAGTTCTGCACGAAATGGTCGAGCTCCAGTCCAAACTTCACGACGTGACAGTGGATTGAAGGGCCGAGTTGGGTCGACGATAGGTAGGCGCAGGACTTCAAGAGGAAGGGAAAGGTGAGATGGTCCGGGGGGAGACCAGAGCGGAGCATAAGGACGTTGAGGGAGGCCGAACAGTTGGGAGTTTTGATTCGGGAGAAGCCGCAAATAATGGTGCTGTAGAGAAAAGTGATGGATGAAGTCGATCTGAAGAGAGAGTAGCAGTTAATGTCATTTGGAAGCAAGAAATGAATTGCTAAAGAGATCGAGAGGGGTGATTTGAGCGTGGATTTGATTGAATTAGGACATAAATTTGCACAAGAATGTGAGGGAGTGGAGATGGAGCAGGGAAAAAGAAGGGCATGAGAAAAATATGAGTGGTCTCTCTAGAAAAAATCTATTTTTTTTCAAAAGAAAAAATAGACTCGCGAAAAGTAGACTTACTATGAAATAGCTAACCCTTTTTTTTACAAAAAAAGAGAATAGACTCACTTAGGAAAAGAATGCTTACTATGAAATAGGAAGAAAAAAGTGAGCTCCTCTGAAACTTCCCGCTTTTAAGTCCATGGAAAAAGGTGTGCTCCTCTGGAAATTCCCGCTTTTAAGTCCATGGAACGCCCGATCTCGTATCGGAATTGAGATATTTTCACAACATAAAATATTTATATACATACGTCTGTATCCCGAAACAAATTTTCGCATGCTAATCCTAAATCGTTTGACTGATTAATCGAAATTTAGAGCTTTTAATTTGAATGATAACACCACCCAAATTGTCTTAATTTGGGCATGACCGTTCATTACGACCTTTCTTAATTGGGGAATTATTGAGAGTGAGAGAGAAGGACATGAAAAGGAGTTTAACAGTATAGGAGAGGATAAGAACGAATCTCAACAAGGCGCACATTAGCAGAAACACAGAGAAACCTAGTATCCCACGCTAACTCCAGAGTTTCTTCCATTTTCTCCTGCTAATGAAATCAACCGCCAACCAGATACACAGCCTCATACAACAAACGCTAGGCCTCGACACCCATACGCTGATACCCCCTCAAATTAACAATACCCTTTACAAATTACAACCGTACCCCCCAAAAAAAGAAATTATTTATTTATTTATTTATTTAAAAACCCCTAATTTCACTTCTTAGCCTTCCTCGCTGGGACCTTCCTCGATGGTACCGCCTTCTTCGCCGGTGCCGCCTTCTTCACCGGTGCCGCCTTCTTCGCCGGAGCCGCCATCTTTTTAGGTGCAGTCACCGGCTTCTTAGGCGAGGCCCCCGCCTTGGCCTTGGCCTTCACTAGCGCCTTCTTGCTAGGACTGTCCTTCGCACTCGTTTTCGCAACCTTGGCGGGCTTCGCCGTGGGCTTCGCCACTGCCGACGCCTTAGCCTTCGCCTTGGGCCTCGCCGCAGCAGCCTTCAGTTTTGCCGCAGCGGCCTTGGGCTTAGCAGCCGTCTTAGGCTTGGCTTTGGGCTTTGCAGCAGCAGGCATGGCCTTGGGTTTGGCCGCAGCAGACTTGGCAACGGTCTTCGCCTTGGTAGCAGGCTTCTTCGCCGCTGGTTTCACAGCGGGAGCAGCAGAGCGAGGGCGAGCAGGCGGGAGCTTGTACGAGGCCTTGACCTTGGTAAGCTTACCGCTGGCGGTGAGCTTCTTCAGCTGAACAAGCAACAGCTTCCTGAAGTTTGGGGGCAGCTTCGCCTGCTGCTTGTCTTCAATGAACTTCGCGATCGCAACCTGGCTCGATCCAGTCCTCTCCTTCAACGAGCTAATCGCCTCACTAATCATCTACAACCAATTAAACAAAAAACCAAAAGATGAGATTGGATCTCAGCAATTCAAGCTTAGAACAAAAAACAAGAGGACAGATGAGATTAGATCGCGTAAATCGCCTCACCTCGAGGTAGGTAGGGTGAGAGGCGGCGGCAGAACGAGGCTTCCTCGGGACCCTGGGCTTGGCCTCCTTTGCCTTCTTCGGCTTCGTCGCCGCGTTGGAAGCGTCAGCACCGTCGACGGCGGCCTTGGCAACAGGCTCTTCCAGGGCGGTATCAGTCGCAGGCTCTTCGACGATGGCGGGAACGGGCTCCTCGCTGGACATGGCGACAGCTATTAGGGTTAGGGTTTCGGGAGCGAGAGGGAAGAATGTAAGGACAATAGAGAGAGCGAGTGCTTGAGGATGAATGATGTGAGAGGATGGATGGAGAGGGGCTTTAAATATCGGCAGATTGGAGAAACGGTAGGCAAGCTCTGAGCACTGATTGGTCGAGGGGAGTTCACGTGGATCGCTCACTTTATAGTTTTGAATTTGGGCCGTTGGATATTTTTGCCATCAACGGTGGGAGAGAGGGGAAAGGATGAGGCGAGGATGGATGTTGAGGGGATGAGGCTTCTTAAATGGGTTGACGTGTGCTTTCCCTTCCGATTCTTTGGCGGATAGCTTGAGTTGTGGTTGATGGATTTGGACGAGAACCGGACCAAATTGTAGCTATGGAGTCTAGCTTTCAGATGAGTCCGACCTTGTAGAGTATGGTTTGGTGTTTCGGGAGATATCTGTTTTTGAAGCCGAGTTGGTCGTGCACAACGGTTCATCTGAGCTCGTCGTAGTTTTGGAGATTTTGAAGGAAATGCTGATGGTTTCAATCGAGTTTTTCGGTTGTGAGTGATAGTAGACAAGAAGGTTGATGTGTAGAACTTGGAAGTGGAAAGATCGGATGAGAAATGAGCGAGTAATTGTCGATTTTTAGAAGCACAACTGAAACAGCTTTAATGTGTGTTTGTTTTAAGAAGTAAGAAAGGGATAGATTTTCAATTCAAGTAAGTAATTATCCGAGAGATATATCATATATACATCTTACTAACATGAAGGAGCAATACATACTGCATTATATTGAATAAATTAGTAATATTTAATGGTATTGGTATAGTTCGTTAGTATCATGCATTGGGTATATCATAAGTTACTGACATTGCAAGAAACTATTCAACATGGAATAGCGTTTCGCTTTATGGAATTATTATTTAATTTGGACAAATGTGATATGCTTTCTCTATTGTACTTTAGATGTTTCTATTTTGCTAACTATAAAAGCAAATATTTCTTTACATTTGCCATCATGTATTTATATCATAGATCAGTTTACAAAGTTTTAACGTACACTGAAAAATTCTATCGATAGTAGTATGTGATTTAGCGATGTGTTGATTTTCTAAACATTAACTATTAAATGTGCTAATACTTAGAAGAGATCATAAGCTTAGAAAGTGGGAAATTCTTATTATTCTGTAGTAGATTGATCCTTCTCAACATTGTTCTCATATCTGTCATATTATACCTCATGTCTTTCTTTATCCTAACTTGTTGGGTGAAGGAAAGAATAAATCGGATTTGGAATAGATTTTTCTAAGAGGATGTTCAACCTGTTATCAAGAAATATCATTTGCTCTCTTGAGGACAAGTTTGTAGACTAGGTTGGAAGGAGCCTACGAATCCTAGACTTGCATATTTCAACCTATCTTTAGTGGTGAAGTGGTTGTGGAACACTTTCAACTATCTAAAGGTTGTGGAACACTTTCAACTATCTAAATGGGTCCTTACAACGATTACTTAGGATAAATATGGCTCTAAACGAGAGACCTGGAGGACCAAATCTTAGAACTCCTCTAATTTTTCTAGATTCTGAAAAGGGATTTAGGTTTCTAACCCTATTTTTAGAAATGGTCTATCATACAGATTTGGGAGTGGAGACAAGATTTCTTCTAGGAATGACCTCTAGGGTACCAAGATTCCTATGCATGCTTTTTACCTGCATCTTTATGATCTAGCTATATACATCATGAAGCAATAGTTCGAGATTAACATCACAGGGATGGCCCTTGCATGGGGTCTAGACACTCTCGAAAGACGTTTTTGCCTTGAAATCACTTTTAAGTGGTCTATCTGGAAACCGTTTAGACAGTTGACATCCCCCTTTCTAGTTGGAGCAAATATAGACTGTTTTAAGTAAAATTGATCTACAATTTTGATCAATAACGTGGCTATCGATTGATGCATGGAGAGTGGTCTAGGGAATCAATTGCCCTCTTAGGATTTGGGTTTCTTTTGGCTTATTACAAAGAATTTCATCCTCACATTAGATAATTTACAAAAATGGAGTTGACAAGGACCTAGCTTTTGTGGACTTTGCGGTAATAGTTTTGAAACCATAGATCATCTCTTCCTGACATGTGACTTCACAATGATCATTTAGTCCCGGTGTGCATCCAAATTTAGCCTTAGTATTAATCCACACAATTGACATGACATCTGATTGAAAATTCAACATGATGAAAATGGCTTTAAGTGCGAGAGTATTATAGTTTTAGGCATATACTAGAAAATTTGAAGAGAGTTTTACAATATGATATTCAATTGTATTGCACATACTATCAATTATCTTGTATTCATCATTATATTGATTTTTGGTTAGGTATTTGGCTAGAGGAGGAACCATACAAAAACTTAGAAGATTTGGAGGACTCATACAGTCACTTTGATGAGCATTTGATATTGATCTAGATGCCTTTACTGTAGAAGAAGAGAAAGATGCTACAAACTTATAGAATGCCAACAAGTTTCCTCTTACTTGTCATATTTTGCCAGTTATGTATAAACTGGACCTTCTTTTGTATCTACTATGGTATCTTATTCACTATAGACTTAATTAGGCAATTCGGTTGTATATTTTGTAATAAATACTTTTTATCTTTGTTTACTAGTAATGGAACACAGAGGGTTCTATCAGCTGTAACAACTTCAATGAACTATGCAATATGCAATAAACATGAAAAAAAAATTATATATAGCAAAAGTTAGGGTTACCAAGAGCAAACTCTTCATGCAAGGAAATTATTATTAGTGAAATCGAAAGAGTAACATCTATGAAGTGCAACATTAATGCACTCCATATGTTAATGAAGTCTAAGATAACTACTCATTTTTAGGTGTTTTCAATCTGCTTACAACAAATAGAATGATTTTTTTTGTCCAAAATTTTAGTGTCAATAAAATTTCATGTGTGCATATGTGAAGATAATGTTTGTTACTATGCTAACAGTATTAATAAGTGCAAAAGGATTCATATTTTGAAAACAAGCGGTAGAAAACTTACAATATTCATATGAATTTTACAATATGAGCAAGAATTTTGAGAGGAAAATGCGTACATGTCTCAAATTCTTTGCACCTTGATGATTCATCCAAAAGGTATTTGGTATAATTCATACAAATCTTACTACTTAAGTGGAAAAATATTCCTCTGGTACTTAAATGAAGACATTTCGACTTACAAACATAACATCCAAAAGGAAAAATAATTTCTAAAGAAGAAGAAAAAGAAAGAGAATGAATGAAAGAGATAGCATTTAGGTTTCAAGTCTAAAACCAAATCCAAACCCGACCCATTTAACTTAAGTTAAATGAGGGGAGTTTCTAGAGGGGCACACCATTTTTCCTAGTGAGCCCAGTTTTGCAAGTGAGCCCAGTTTTTCAAGTGAGCCCACTCTCTATTTTGAAAAGTGAGGACTCTTTCCAGTAAACACACCAAAAATGATAAAATTGCCCTCCCTCTATTTTTTCCCCCACTAAACCCAACTCTCCCTCCTCAACCGCTACCTCGCCACTGCCAGCCTCCTCAAACCCGTCGAGCAACTCTTCTCCTAGATCTGGTTCGAACTCCAGTTGTGATTATAGATTTTTTTTTTTTTTTTTAAACTGAACTGCAGTTTGAGAAAAAAGAGAAGAGAGATTGAAAATAGTAATATTTTCGTCAAAAAAAATTTGATTGCAAACTTGTAATAAAAGACAAGTTTTAAGTGGGCTCACTAGGAAAAATGGTGTGCTCCTCTAGAAACTCCCTAAATGAGTCTGGGTCACGGAGGAGGTGCATACCCACAAATCCGGCCCAATAACCTATTTTTCCGAAAATTGATTATAAATAGGCGGAAACTGATTTTAATTCCCAAAAAATACGAAAATTTGTTATAAATTATACAAAACTCAGAAAAAAAAACAAGGAAATTTTCTAAAACCTGTGAAGATAATTCTCTAACTCCATGGGTTTTGAGTGGTTTGATATACTGAAGTGTGATTTGAAATTAAAACTATTCAAATATACGCTAATCGATATGTTGTAAAATTCATCAATAACTATTTCCGTTAATTTATTTGGATGAATCTTATATATTTGAGACACTAATAATAAAATAAAGAATATAAACATAAATTAGAATTACGTGCTCTATTTCTATAGAAAACTCACGATGGAAATGGTTTCAAGTTCTTCTCTATATTGACTTCTTCAATCTTACGCTTACATTCTATGCATCTTAGTATTGTGCTAGTCCCAATAGCCTGATCCTGGATCTTTCGAAGGGCCGAGACAAAGGAGATTCTATTGCAAAGCAATAGAAGAATGATATATCAAAAGTTCCATCAACAGAAAAATCAAAAATATTGAAATGAGACTCATACTCCCATTGTCCAAAAATTTACAGTCCCATCATGGTGATGATGATCCATAAGTCTCATAGTGAAATGGAATGAAAGCCACTCTCATCGCACTTTCCTTAGTATGCACAATACTTTAGAAAATTACATTTCTTCGAAATCCTTGACCATCTCAATTGTTAGTTGTGCAAACCCAAGCCCATCAAGAGGGTGATCGTTGGCAGCTTGTTTTCAAAATTGCATCATGCTTCAAACACAAAAAAATATATAATGTTTTAAACAAAAAAAAATTGCATCAACATTTTTAAAATTGAGTCTGCATTATTCAAAATCATATTGCATTGTATAAAATGTTTTCAAAAATAGTCATCAATTTACATGCACTTATTTCTCAATGATTCTTTATAGTTTTCAATCTCATCTTGTCTGGATCAATAAATATCAAGTTTTTGCATCTCATTCAAGTTGAATCGTTTCAAGTACTATCTCCAAAGATAATCTCTTTGAAATTATCAAGCATGGATTTGTTATCGAACATTATCTTGAATTTTAGACTCCATCACTCAATTAGCTTCCTTCAACCAAACACAGTCTCTTTTCTCGATTCATGGATAATCTGGCACTATGGTATAATATCCCCAAGCCTTAAAACCTTTTGGTCCATGCGTACATTAGATCACGGTTAAGTCGCCAATCATTGAACCATTCTTTTGTCTCAAAAGTATCTATGTAAGTGGCCAAGACTCCATTCGAACCTAAGAGCACTTTTTTCATTTTTCGTTGGACTCAGTGTCAAACACCAATAAAGTATTGTTTTTAATTTGACTTCTTTAGCTTTCTTTCTTTGAGCTGGTCTATCTTATTTCTTCTTCTTCAAGATAGGAGATTTAATCTCGCTCTTTAAAATTCCTAAACTCTTGCCCCCTTATGCACCTAAACTTGAATCCCTTTGTTCGATGAGATAACTAAGGAGGGGCATTCTGTTGATACATGTTTTTGTGATTATTTCACGATTGCGAGATCACCGGTTTATTTGATTCTAACACCCTAAGGTTTTATCAAAGAGCTAGTTTCCATCTGTTACTATCATGTTCTTAATCCCATCACTTCATTCCAATCCCATCGATGGTCGATTGGATTCCTACTGATGTCAATAACTAGGCTTGTATATTTTGATATAAGCTGAATTACTTCCATCCAATTCAACCATTACATTAGCTAGTTTGAGTAGCACCAAATTGACTTATCACACATCTGATTCTGACTCATGATGAGAAGATGTGATCAAAATAATTTACGCTAGGATTGTCAATCTTAAATCATATTGGTTTGCGGACAAACTCTTCAACCGAGCCTCAAATGACCTTAAATCAAGTTGGTTCTTTTGACAAAGTTGTTTAAAATTGATCTAAGAACCCAATTATAGGCACATCATGATCAAGGTTTCTGAAAGGCTTTGGATAGCCTATCATAGGTCATAGAGATAAGGTCGCCTCCGATCAAGGTCTTTATGAACTCCAATTTACTATATGTTTACTCCATTGGATTTTTCTCACCGATTTTTTTGATTTTATATATTCATTTTCATCATTTGGACTCTATATGAGAGAGTTATGCTCATTCAAAATTTATGATCAAAACCAACAATCATGATCGGCTCAGTTATGATCCTTCTGATGCTTACTGATCTAATTTGATTTACCTAGTTTATTAATAATGCCAGCTGATCAAATTTCTCATCTATAAGTGAAATATTGCCTCTTCTTTTGTAATAAGCTAAATCTAAACTTAAAAATCAACATGAAATCTTGACAATCCGATCAATTTTCAAATTAAACCAACTTAATTCAACCTTATCTGCGTCTAGGGGGACCAGGGGACCCATGACCTATCATAGACCATCTAGAAGCCTTTGGATGACCAAACCTAAACTGTCGATATATGATAGGCTGTTCAAGGGATTTCATCTATTTCTGAGGGTTGGCACACTGAAAAATTTTCAATTCCCTTCCATTCTATAGTTGTTCCAAAGTATTTAGTATCACTTTTAGCCATCAAAAGGTGAGAAATCATTGTTTTTGGCGCCATTTTTGGCATTTCGAGAGTCCGTTCCTAGCAATCTTGGGCCAGAATGACCTCAAATTTTGTCCAACATTTTCCGCTGTTAGAGAAGTTTTTCTAAAATCTCTCCTCATAATTTTTACTTTCTTATTAATCTATTTTGGATTTATTCAGATTTAATGATAGAAAGCTCAATTTTGTCGTTTTCCCTATAAAATGAACATTTTAACTTCAAATCATTTCAAGCCACTTCCAAACTTCATTATATTTATTTTAAAATAACCCCTCATCCTTTTTATCCTATTTGGGTTTGGGTTTCAGCCCCCAAAAGGAGAATCTGTAACACCCAAAATTTCCATGCTACTAATATATATATATATATATATATATATATATATATATATATATATATATATATATATATATATATATATATATATATATATATATAATATTCACAAGTTTATTAAATAATAAATTATTAAAATTAAATCTTTTTTTTATACACCTCCAAACTTAACTAGGTTTCTAAAAGCATTAGATGAGTTGTCAAAGAGAGAGAGAGAGAGAAAGAGAGAGAGAGAGAAGTTGCACTGTAGTTGGATATTTGTCATGCATGCAAAAGCATAGGGACTAGGCTAGAGGGCGAAATTGCTAAATTGCCCTTAGGCCTATATAACCTTATTCTCTCAAAAAGAAATTTTGCCAAGGAACCAAAACAAAAACCACATTTTTATCTTGGTTCTTTTGGTTCGTTGAGAAAATGAAGGAGAAGTGGGGTTTTGCTAAATCAAAGAAGATCAAAGGGAATTAGAGGCAAGTAACACTTTATTTCTTTGATTCTTTCTTGAAATTTTTATTTTGATTTGTATTGTGGGCATATGATTCCTTTTTCTGGATAATTCTAGATCATTTTAGATCTATTAGATTTGGGCATGTTAGGCTAAGATTTTAAGAATTATTGATATATATGGATAATTGATGATTATGGAGTTTATGAGATGAAATTATATGGACCACAAATTGATTTTAAAGAATTATATAGTATTAATGCTAAAGTGTTAGCCAAATTTCTAAGGCTGAGAAAAAAATCTTTTAAAGGGGTAAATGCGGATCTGATGCCACACGTAGATCTGATGCTAAATGTGAATCTGAAACTACATGCTGATCTGACGTTAAATGCCTATCTGGCTCTAATTGCGGATCTGATACTAAATGCGGATCTAATGCCACATGTGAATCTGATGACGCGCACGAGTATAAAGTCTAGTCGCGGATTTCAATTTATTCAATTTCTGTTATATAATCTTCTACATGGTATTACCCTCAACTAAAGAGGCTAATGTTTGACAAGTTATGAATTTTCTAAATATTATTTATCTCATGATAACATAATGACAATTTTAATAATACTTATTCATTTCATGATAACATAACAAGTGAATATCAAACATGATGCATAAAAGCATGATTATTAATTGGAACATGATGATAAATTTCTTGTATCTTGATTACATCACATGAAGTATCCTTGTGATACATGATCCTAAATCTTGATTTCTGAACTCTTATTTCTTGTGAAAAGGATATGTATACAATTTGACTTGATAAGCCAGCGTTTCCATTAATTCATGTGTATCATATGCATCATGTATCACTAACATAGGAAAATTAGAGAAACTATATGATAGATAAGTACCATATTGTATAAAAATCTTATTGGTCAACTTCTCGATTGAGTGCTGAGAGCCTTTTACTAGCAGAACAAGGTGGTACTGGGCCACCATCTGATACATGAGTCACCTTATGGGTGATGCCCGCTACTTGCTTCATTGAATGGGATTTGACTTGTGAGCATCTAACAGTATGTTATGATTCAGCGCTATGGATTTGAGGCCGGGTCTCTGGTATGCACGGGCACTTGTATAAAATGGAAAACTGCGTGCTATTTTATCCATTATACAAAAAGAGACTTGACCTAGACATATCACTTTTACATGATTTATATCTGCTATTTGCATAAATAGTCTTGTTTATTTCATTTTTCTTTATCCACATAACATGCTAGTAGCGAACAATTTATTTGTATACTTTTATCATTGTACTATGAAAGCATCCATGTTTCCTTCTCTTGTATTACTTTCTGGATTTAATCCCCTAGGATTTTCTAAGCCTAGATCACGGAAGCAGAGAAGGGGAGATCGCTCAAACCAACGATCCTTACTTCACCGAGCAGATCGAGTAGAAGTGATTAGCAAAGTACTTCTTTGGCACTTCGCACTTCTTGTTTATACTTTTTTTGCTGGGCACTACTTTAACTCTCTTGTATTTTGATTATTTTATATAAATATCCAGAGTAGTGTGTCATTTTATGTAATCAACTTTTTATATAAATAAAATTCTTTCAGTTTTAGACATATTATTTATTTATCTAGATGTGGCAGTAGTTATGGTTATTCAAAGATCCTATGACTGTAGGGTTAAATTGTATTAGTTAATTAGCATTCTCCATTTTAGGAAAGCAATCGAAAAATGGGAGCATTACAGAATCCTTACGGGTAAGGACTCTTTACTCTAGTTTGATTTTTTTTTTATACGATCTAGATCACTATACACATTTTTCTATCTCCCTTATACTTGGTGTTTGTTTTTAATCTGTTTGCAATGATTGTGAGACAAAGGAACGAAGAAGATCAAGTAAATGTTTTAAGGTCAACTTTCCAACAGCAACTATCCACACTTTTCATGAGTTCGAGACAATTTTGAGTGGCAACTGCGATACTATTTTAAATTAAATGCTCAAATTTGGTGTGCATGATTTCTATCTTGACGCAAACATGAGATCACAGCTCAGTGTCGATTCAGATCCAACACCCGACAGGCCAATTTATAAGTGGAGATTAAATAGACAAACACCAAAGAGAATAATATATAACTGCCTAGAAGGGTAGTCGTCGACATCACCAATCCCAACATCAGAATGGATAAATTAATACACCAAATGCATTATTCATATCAGTATCAATTCAAGACTATGATAACGGACTGCCTTGGCAAAAGAAGTTGACTCCTCAGTAAGGAACTAACTGCCCCTCCTTCTAAAGGTGGATAGTTTCATTTTGAACATTTTATGATCGATAAAACCAGGACAAAACTATCATTTCACTCCGTAATCATAAAATTCTTAAACAATCACTCTCCTACTATGGTTTTTCAAAACCTTGCTTTGGTACATCGAGGTTTCAACTAAAATTGGATACTTATAAACCAGAAGGCACTCTTCTCAAGAGGTGAGATGAAGATAAGGTCGACGTCTGTATGACGAAGGATAGATGAAAATTTTGGTCTGTAAACATAAAGGAAATTCTCGAAAACTCACATGTTGAAGGGAGTAGTATGGTTAGCCAAACTCAAAATTTAGTTGGCAAAAGCAAACAAATACATTGAAAAATGGGAGTTTGCTAAAAATTCTTACAAATCAATCTCCTATCACAGTAAGCTTTCACCCGTGGAAAAAATGGTTCAGTCTCCCACAGCTCCTCGTAAATCAAAACATCTCATTGTTATATTAGCAATTACATCTAACAATCATTTTTGAACAACTTAAGTTCAACCCTCATCATACTAGATGTTACTAAATGGATAGGATAAATATGCTAATACTTACGTTTGTTTGGCTAGCTCATTTCTATCATGTCTAGAACCTCTGAATATAGAGCCATGGGACATATTAATGACAAGTCTATCATCCCTTAAGCAGTCATACTATATGTTACTGAACGGTCAAATTCTGTCATGTTAGATGTAGCTAAACGGATACATTAAACATATTAACACTTACTTCTGTTAATTGGTTCATTACTATAATGTTTAGAACTTCTGAATAGATTGAGTTATAAGATGTGTTAATGATACCTCTATCTTTTCCTAAGTCATCATATTAGATATCACTGAATGGTTAGGATTCTATTTTTGAAAAACTCTTGTTTATCACGTCCAGAACCTCTGAATAGCTTGAGTTAGTATTGATAGAGTAAGTTAATGTTAACCTCTGCCTATCACTTGATACTCATTTTTCCTAATCCGTCATTCTGGATGGTACTGAATAGTAAGACCAATATAATATTTATTTGTAGATTCAAAGTTTTCAAAACAAAATGCCAAAAAGTCACTAAATGATTTTGGAAACTAAATGCTAGCTTTATTTATTTCAAAATAAGAAGTGGTACAAAAGAAAGACTTACTCTTATTATCGGATCAATATGAAAAGAGCAAACGGAAAATTCACTGGCGGGGAAGGGAGTTCCTTCACTGCTGCTTAGGTGGTCTAATAAAATTATTATATGCAGCGCCACTCAAAAGATAGTTAAGCGAGTTCTTTTATTTGTTATCTTGAGTGGCGCCACAAATAATAATTTTATTGGGCCATCTAAGCGGCGGTAAAGGAATTTTCTTCACCGCCAGTGAATTTTCCGTTTTCTCATATAGAAAAGAGAACGGAAGGAAGATTTACTCTTCTCCCAAGGCCCTTATTGCCTCTTCCAGCGTATTAACTGTTGTTGGAGAATCCCTTCAACCTCACTCAAAGCTTTCCTATGTAACTCCTCCTCATTGATGGCAAGTTGTTGTTCAATTAACCTGAGCTTTGACTTCTTCCAGCTTCTTATCCCGATGGCAATTCTGTGCCAAGTCTACTCCCATTGGTGAGAAAGTTCTTTTGTGAGCTTGTTGGTTTCAAGGAGCTTCCGCTTCAAATCATCGATCATAGCTTGAGCTGCAACCATCATTTCTTGGGCATGGGCTATAGTAGTATGATGGATACCTCACGCTTAATTAGCTCCTGCTAGATAGTTGGTTATCTTTGGATGTGAAATACTGCAACCCGCAATATGATGATGAGGGGAGTTTCCAAAGGAGCACACCAATTTTCCTAGTGAGTCCACTTTTCAGTGTTTTTTTTTGTCCGGGCTTAAAGCCCGGACAGTTATAAAATGAACTCACTAGGAAAAATGGTGTGCTCCTTTGGAAACTCCCATGATGAGCCTAGTAATCTTCGTATTGATGTAGTTTTGCCTGGATAACAAATTTTTGAGGATGAGATACAAGCTACTTCAACCTCTAATTTTGCCATAATATCTGTTCAGTGCAAATCATTGAGGGCTGTGCTAATTTGGCTCCAAATTCCACCAGGCAAGCTTGATGACTGTCATATTTGAATATTCTTTCATCTATTTTTTATATATAAATAATGTTACTCGTGTATTTTTAGTTGTTTTTCAAACACAATGACAGTAAAGAATGCATCATTTCTTGTAAAAGGGCCGCAAAAATCGAGTTTGGAAAGAGTCAAATCAAGATGATTCAGTAGCCAGTGAGTTCAGTGTAGTTGATCAAGCATTAGACTATGGCAAGTGGAAGTCAAGAGCCCAGGGATTCACTGCCAAGTGGAAATCAAGAGCCCAAGGATTCACTGCCAACAAGACTAGACCTTGAAGCTAAATTTTTATCGCTACCTAACGGTAAATGCCATTGCGCAGTGGCAAAAATGAGGCCAAAGTTGGTCAATTTTTCTGAGCTGAATGTCATGCAGAATTGGTGACTTGAAATGTATGCTAACCACTGCTATTTAGTAATCAATGCCGCTACCTCATAGCAATATGGACGAGTTAGCAGTTGGGATTTTCTCAAAAGAATTTGTATATTTTTTGAACTTCTCTAGGCTGACTTAATATTCTGGGTTTATAAATATGATGTAATTTTTGTGAATATATATATATATATATATATATATATATATATATATATATATATATATATATATATATATGATTTTGTATTCTTTTGATTATTATAATAAAAAAGAGATATTTTCTCGCGAGGGTGTCGGTCGCATATCTCCTCCCTATGTGTTGCTTTTCATCTTCCTTATTTTTGGTAGTAGGTAATAATTGTTTTTGCTTGTGCAACCTGAATTGTGTATTCCTAAGTGTAGAAGATCGACGAATAGAACTCAGAAAGTAATTTCTAAAATCATTCTTTCAGAATACAATACTTTCTGATGTGTCTAACACTAATACTATATGTCACGAAAAATAAAAAGAAAATAAAAGAAAAGGTGTGAATTTATTGGATGGAAATTAATTAACACTAAAAATAAACTTTAAATAAACTAGAGAGTTAAGCATACTTAGATGGGTTAACACCCAAGATTGAAATATTATATGAGTTATTACTTATTTTATCTAAACTATATAAATCACGTGGACTTATATAACCATAAAATAAATCACTGAAAGCACATAACTAAAAAAAGTTATAATATTGATCATTGGCTAAGTCCCTCAAATAATTACTATATTAATTTTCAAGATAATTCTAAGCATGTTTTATGAATAACAGAAATAACCATTCTAAGTCTAAGTATACACTACACTTAAAGAGTCTATGATATATCAAAAACTAAGCAACAACTATCTCGTCAAATTATAAACCATTGAAGTCTCAAAAATCATTTTAGTGCCAAACAAAATAATTAGGGAACCAAAAATCAAATATCATATAAAAACGATTAAGCATAGAAAAACAATAATTCATACCAGATCATCATACTCTTCATAATATCGAATAATAGAAAGAAATTCTTTTATTAATAACTATGAGAGAGTAAAAAATTCAAAATTTCAAAAACTCTCTAAACCTTAAAAATATATCTTTTAATTCTTTAATTGCTTCTTTTATTTCTAAAGTATAATGGGCATTTATAAATCCCATAGAGTTTAATCCACATATACAAGAGTTCTATTTAATATGAATTTTTTTTCGCCTTCAAAATTCTCGCATCCATATTTCTGACCGATGGGCTGTCGATAGCGGCTTTGGTAGTTGTTTCAACAGGCTTTCTTGGATAATTTGTACAGTGCTAAAAATTGGTTGACTGTCGACAAAACTGCTAGATGACTGTGGACACAAACTTAGAAGTTGTCTACTGAGCTGTTGTGCATGTATACGCTTTCCTTTTGATTTTCTTTCATATAAAGCCCTGTAAAAAACTCACAAAATACTAGAAAAACATCAAACAGGAAGATTAGAGTAATATGAATAATAAATAAACAATTTATTTTAGTCATTAAAATTGGATTACGAGTGCATAAAATAAATATGAAATATAACACTTTTCACTCATAATCATTTCTTAGATAGTTTTAATTGTTTTATTAGATAGTAGTAGTTTCTTCCCTTTTTTAATGAAAATAGAATTTTATAAACTAAGATGAGTTACTAATTTTAATAAGTTCTAAAATGCAGATGAAACTACGCGTAAACGGTATTAGCATATAAATCTTTTCTTTCATATGTTATTTTTGTGATTATCTGTTGAATTAACTAATATTTTGTGTATATAAATAATACTACTTGGATATTTTTAGTATGTTTTTCAGGTGAAAGCTATTCTTACAAGGAGGTGTCATAAACTCAGAGACGAATTAGGAAACCAAGTATAAGGAGAACTAAAAAAGAGGATAAAACTATAAGAATATGAAGTTATAGAGAACCAAAGTCAAACACAGTCAGCCAGAAAAGAAGAATAAAGCCAAAGCTTCAAGTAGCCAGAAGAAGAAGCGTCAAACTTATTGTTTTGTCGCTAATTGGCAGCAAGGTGGGATCTGCAGTGGCTAGGATTTTTACAGGAGTTTCGATGTAATTTTATAAATATTCAGTTGTAATCAGATTAGGATTTGGTATTTCGAGACCTATATATTGGCCATATCCTTATAAATTAGGGTTTCATGTAATTTAGTATGTACTTTTGATTGAATAAAGATTAGGTTTATGTTAAAAGTGTGATGGCCGCCATACCGAACTCCAAAAGTAATCTCATTGTTGTTTATTAAGTTTTAGTGAGTAGAAATCTTTTATTTTGCATTTTAGATAGATTTAATTACTTTCTAGTGTAGATCTTTAATAGCTTTCATAGAAAAATAGGATTTTTAATGTTTTCTAATAATAAAAATATAATCTTTTAATTAGTAACATAAGTAGCTAATTTAATTTAGTTTTAGGATGTAGGTGAAACTAAGAATCAACCATATAATTGCTTTCTATTATTTTTTTCTAAAATAAAATAATAAAGACATGATTTTTCTTTAAAAAGATTAAAATACTACAACTCGTGGATTAATGCTTTGATGGGCTACACTTGAATTAAATTTCTTAATAGCTTATACTTAGTTAGGGTTTGGGATTATTGATTTTCATATTCTTCGTAGAATTATCTAATGATTTAGTTTATTTTTATAAAAGTATTAACTTTGATGAGTTATGCTCTCATACCACTTAATATCTCATTCTTATAACATTTAAATAAAGATTAAAAGCTAAAAAATTAGTTTTTATGATAGGAAGAAAATAATAGAAATAATACTTGGTTGTGAACTAATGAATTCCATATCCTAGGCTAATTATAATAACTAAAAAATTAATTGAGAACCCATAATTAGCTCGTTAGAATAATAAGAGAAGTTAGAACGCAAAACACCTTAGATCTTCGTGAGAATGATTTGTAAAATGCTATAACTGGCATTATACACTTGCAGTAGATTATTCACATCAGTCTTCAATTTTTAATCTTTTTCGAATGAATTCTCTTTCTCCAGTTCGTCTACAAGTTCTTGATTTCTTTTTTCTGCATTAAAATAGTCCTTTAGGTAAACGCACATCTCCAATGTGTTTGCTGTCATTGAGCTCCTCATTTCATTAGCAACCTCTCACCTGCACTAAAAAAGACTCTGATACTATTGTGGAGACCGAAGGGATTCATATATCATGGATCATGTTAGAAAGTATAAGATATGTTTTCCTCTATAATTTATACCAAGCCAAAATATCAAAACTTTTATAACGGTCACATGGATTACTATCTGTGTTGGCCTTATCTAGATAGTAATGAATTTCATTAAAATAAGTCTGTACTGCCTTAGTTTTTTTGCATTAATAAAATTGATAATATTTTGTTTAAAGTATCTTCATCATCAAGACCGGATTAGTTAGTTGTATGTGCAGATTTGTTACCATACATATCTTCATATGTAAAGCACATAGTATCTAAACATATTTTAACATCATTTATTATTTTTTGAACATTATTTCTATAACCCATATTTTTATGAAATAATTCTATTAACTATTCTATTCCATCTAATTTTGTATGTGGATCTATAGCTATGGCAAAATAAAGTAAATATAGAAAATTTTAAAAATATTTGTTAAATTTAACTTCTATTGGTCCAACAATATCTTTAAGAATGAAGTTATTTCTATTTTCATAAAAAACCAAACTAATTTTGGCTAAATAATATAGTGCAATCCGTATGGTTGGGTAGTAAGTCCATAAAAATGCCTTAAATTGCATCTTCGGAATTTCCTTCAGAAATTGCTAATGAAATATAATTGATTCCATTCATTTGGATCAAATATACAAGAATTTAATTATATTGCGTTACATAAATTTACCACATCTCTATATTTAATTGCCTTATCCAACATCTTGAACGAGAATTTCTATCTTGTTTTACCATCTTGGGGTAAAACTTTTGGTGAGAGTTTAAAATTTTTACATATTTATTCGAAAGTTTGTTTTCTTGGCCTACTATATTTTATGAATGCTATTATGTTAATAGATTCGTTAATAACTCTTAATCCATCTTGAACACATAAGTTTATTATGTGACAAAAACATTGAATGTGAAATAATTTCTCTTCTAAAATTGGTTTAGTAATATTTTTTAAATTTTCAATTGTAACTGTATTTTCGGAAATATTATCAAAAGAAATAGAATTTTTTTCATTCTATTGTTAAAACTGAAAAACAATAAGTAAAAATTGAGAAAGATTCTGTGAGTTGTAAGGAAATTCAAATTTTCTAAACTCTATTATTTTTTTGAATTCGTCAATCTTAATCTATGTAATAGGTTGTTACATATAAAAAAATGAATGTCATTTAATCCTTCCCAAAAATCGAAAGTTATGGCAACTCTATAAATTAAAAAAGTTAAAATTTCAATTAATGTTTGTCGTTTATCATTATATATTTTAACTATATTAGATTTACATGTTGATCATGAGACTTTTTTGAATTTAGGGTTATGTGCCGTTCTAAGAAAGTTTTCAAATTTAGGGTTTTCGATCATAGAGAATGGTTGTTCGGCATTTACTATATAAGTAGTTAATTACTCTCCACCGGTTATAGGACTGTATTTAAATATTTCTAAAGTACCTCCATATATATTTAGTTGTATTTGTTGGGACTCATTTGATGGATCTGCTTCATCTAAATATCTTTTTAAATGACCCACTACACTTCCCTTCGGAAGGAGTAGGGGTCTTTAACAATATTTACACCTAGGTTTTTTAACAATATCTTCTATAAAATTTTCAAAATAATTATTGGATTGAAAGCTCTAGAGGAGATGGGTATACCGATGGAAGGCTTGGAAATTATAGATTGAGTGGTTCTTCTTATGGCAAATTAGAAGAATCAATGTGTTTGTGTGATGCAATAAATAGAATTTGTGGTGGTTATTCTAATGGTCTTTGTAAAAAATGGTAATTTTCATTTATTAAAAAGGAGAAAAACTACCTGCAGCTTGAGAAAAAGAAGCGTCTGACGAGTATAGATCTATAATAAAAAATCACAAAAAAATTCTAATTAAATTTTGCTTAAAAAATATATATACCTCAATGCCACAAGTCGAAAAAAGAGTTTAAGAGTAGAGATTTGTTTGTAAAGAGAAAAGAGAGAGACAGAGAGCCAAGTGCACTTGCTATTTATAGGACGATTGGATCGAATGATGAAGCATACTTTTTTTCTTCTAATTCAAGAGACGAGAGCTTGAATTTTGATGAATTTTTGTTACTTGAACTTTGTGTTTGGAGATATTATAGAGATAAAGGGAGTTGTAGTTTGTTTGAGTATTTTGTAAAAAAATAAATTTGGATGAATAAGAGGTATTTATATATGAGAGAAAAAGTTTTTTGCAAAAAACCCTCCAATGGCCATTTTAACGGCTGGGGATTCATTTTACAATTTTTTTTTTTACAGAAAACCTCCAACAACTAGTTTATAGTTGTTGTTGGGGCGGTGGGGGTTTGCAAAAAAATTGCAGCACGCTCCCAGGTTTAAATGGTAACGACGCTAAAAGTCGTTGCCTTAGAACCGTGCCGGCTTGGGCTACAGGACCGAGCAACATGACTCAGGTACGGTCCGAGCCATGCCGGTGTGTCGGGCCTAGCACGACATGCCGTCGGCGATTCGTGCCTAGCACACACTAGGCTAGGCGTGCATGGCAGGCCGCCGACCCAGTTGCCACCCCTAACATATATATCTATGGAAAAAATTTACCTAAAAAAACTATTCATCAACAACCGATAATTTATTTAGGTCAATTGTTTTCAAACAAATGTCTTGTATTAATCCCTATCCTATCATGCAAGTATTTGGGTATTAAATTAGATAAATAATAAATGACCATGTTAAATGTTTAAATTGAAAATATGATTAAAAAAAAAAGGAGACGGGTAGAAGTGTTACTTACCCTGTTTCTTTTTCTTTTTTAATTTATGTGGAAAATAATCCTCCACTCCTTTGCCGCTACTGTGCTAAGCCAAGAGAAGGTAAGATGCGCTTATTTTTTTAGTGCTTAGTGATAAAATGTGAAGAAGTTGTATATTTATATATCTAAGTGGTGTTTTAGTAAATATGGTGAAATATTTACTTATGCATTTACCTCCTCTTGCCACCTATTAATTACCCATGCCACTCTAATTCCTTTAATGACGGAGTGTGCGCTAAGAAAATTAGTTTAGAGTTGAGGTGTGTAAAATGAAATTATCAATTTATTTAATATTTTATTATTTATGGTTCCGATCAACGTTATTTGAATATTACCAAATTAATAAAGGACATAGTGGCTAATGATAGAAACACTAAAAAATTATCCGTATATTATTCTGATGTCTGGAATGAGATATGTAAATTGCTAATGTTATTATAAGAATAATTTAATATTTTATAATTAACAAAATTTGAAAAATTCTAAGGAAATTCTAAGAAAATTTATAAAATTACAAATATTAGAAAAATAATAACCTCGAATACAGAATGTCTTTGGTGTTATAGATTTTCAATTATGCTAATCGAAAGTCATTTTGGTATTCAACATGATCCTTGGTAGTCCTAATTTGACATGTCGGATCAAAAACGGACGTAGATAACTAGAAATTTGGGATATTATAAAGTGATAAACTTCTGTTCTCATTAATGAAAAATCTCTGAATTACTAAATAACTTGGCTTCTAACTTAGAAGGAAGAATGGTCCAGAAAGCTCATTTGGCTACTCAAGAATAATTCCACCAAGCGAGTTAAGAAGAAAGGTGATCAAAACATCAAATGAAGATATGATCCATTCTATCGCCATAAACAAAGTAGATGATAATTCTTCCTTCTTCTCTCTATTAGTCTATATTTTTCCTTTTTTGTTGTAAATTGTTTCAGTTGTAACCGACAAAATAGTAATGATTAGAAAAGCAATATTTTTTAGTGTACATGCACGCAAGGACTATCTTCATGTTTCATCTTCACTTTGTAAGCCTTGCGTTTAGCATGGCGAGCTTTACGTCATCTCCCATGATCTTGAGTATTCTTTTGGGCTTGACCAGAAGTGGACTTGGCTCAAATCCATCAAATGGGCGGTGAGAGAGGTACCATAACCATCGGATGTACGCTTTCACCCTTTACCAGTACATGGGTTTCAGACACTCTGTTGGACTGCTATATCACAAGGCTCATGTTCAATGCGAGTCTTGTCTTTCTTTCAAACTGTGTAACCCTGTGGTAGTGCTGTGCGCTTCGGACTTGATGAATATCTTTGTTGGTTGAACTCCATAATGAATATCTCATGGTAGATTCCATAAGATTAATATCAAAGTGCACCATGGCCTTTTCTTTAGTGAAGAGAGGGATTCCTACTATGATTTTCCATATCTTATTTGTCAGAAAATTGGTCTTTCCATCTACTATAAATTCTCAGTTATAATGCAAAGAACTTACAAGAAAAAAGAACTGTTTTTCCCTTTAAACTAAGAGAGGAGAATTTGGAATGATCCCCTCTTTATTTAATATGGGCTATTTTGTTGTAGGTGAGAATTAAGCTTATTTCCAATTGATGATTTAAACACTTGCTCTTGGAATCTGTGGTCAATGGTGAATCTCTTCTCTGGCCCGCTGGACTGAAGGTTCAGCTACACCTACTTTAAAATTGCACACGCATAGTGTAGACTTCAAGTTAATATCCAAAATTTCTTTTTTTTATCTCTTCAACGGCTATTTATGGACCACTTAGAGTAACAAAAGGTGCAACCACTTTCTAATTTTCCTTCATGATAGGGTATGGAGTCTCCCATGAAGTGGAGAAAAAAATAGAGAGTAACTACTCCTTAATTGGAAGGCAGAATCAGTCAAAATGCGAGATTATGCCCTGTGTATGGAAGTCGTATAGGAGGCTATCCTCGTATCTAGAAGCCGATGCAAGACTAGCATTACATTTCAGACCCGATACGAGGTTATCCTCATATATTGTATCAATGAGAGGTTATCCTTACATGCTGCTTTGACATGAAGTATAAATTTAGAATGATAAATAACAATGAATTTTAAATAAGAAATAGATGAGTGTGGGAATTAATTTAATATAATCTTATCTGCTTCACATTTGAATAATAATTCATAGTGGCTCATAAGCCCACAAGATTGGATCCGGATAGGATTAGAACTTTATAAGGAAATAATTTTTTTTTTTTAGTTTTTAGTATAAACTAGGTTAGTTATATGCTGGGATTAGGTCCATGCTGACCTTTAAAGTAAAATTGATTAGTTTTTCTCTTAATTTCAACCAGTAAAACCAATTTGTCATCAAGTCTTTGAAGAAGAATGAAAAGAATGAAGAAAAGAAAAAAATTTAGCGGCCATTCAAGAAAATGAGGTCTAAAAATAGTGTCTCATTGGCCTAATGGTAGGGCCAACCCTGCCATCCCCTCTATTCTATACCTCCTTCTCTGTCCCTAGTTGCTACCCACCATCCACCCTGACCCCTTTAAGCACTGTGCCCTCACCCCCTCCTTATGGCAATCTCCTTTTGTCATTCCATTTCTCCTCTTGATGACAATCTCATGGACATCGTCAAGTATGTACTTTTTTAAAAAAGTTTTGTTGGGTGTAGTTAGCAATTTGATAGGTGCCCTTAAACACCTGCATCCCAGACCGTTTTTATTTTTGTAAACGGGTGGACCTGTTTAAAGGCAGGTCCGACCCGATAAGCTGTCGGGGGATTAGATACCCAAGCCCTCCCCCAGATTCCCCCCAAAGACAAAACCCTAGCGCCCCTTTGTTCTCTTCATCCTCTGCTCTCTACTTTCCGTCGCCGAAGGCTTCAACGCCGACAAACTCCGGTAAATCTCTTCCTCTCTATTCAGATTCTTTTGATCGTTTCATTTTTACTGGATTAGTTAAACTGGAATCGAACTGGAACCGATTGGAGCTGTTTTCTATTTTTTTCTTTTAATGATTTGAACTGAAATTTCGCTCTCGCTTTACACAGTAATGGATTCGACCATGGAAAATTTTACCGAGAGTGAGATTGCTGCTGAAAATGACGTAGTTGGCACTGAAAACACCGCAGTTGAAACTGAAGATGCTGAGAATGACGTGGCTGTAACTGAGGAGACTGTAGTAGGGACCGAGATTACCGTTGATGGGACAGAGAATGCCATTGATGGAGGTAAAAGTGATCAGGCCGGAACTACTGGCGGTAACTCGGTCGGAGCTGCGGAAATGATGGAGAACCAAGAAGAAGGACATAATGAGGAAGCGGGAGACAAAAGCAGTGAGAAGAAATGGCCCGGTTGGCCAGGGGAAAGTGTTTTTCGGATACTAGTTCCGAGCCACAAGGTCGGTGGTATCATTGGCAGGAAAGGAGAGTTTATCAAGAAAATGTGTGAGGAATCAAAAGCTCGGATCAAGATTATAGATGCTTCCCAAGGAGCTCCCGAACGAGTTGTAAGTTTTTATATGTCAAGCTTTGTATTCGATCAGTATTTGCTTTCCAAACCTTGTCATTTATATTTAAGCATTGCAATATTAATGTTTAATTATGACAAGATGGCATAGCTTTGCATTAAGTAACAGCAGGTATATCAAAAATTGATGCTATGTAGCTAGGTTTTGCTATAATTATTTTTGTTTCAAATCATCTGTAGTTAGATGTTTTCAACATGCTAGAACTAGTTTTTCAATAAATTTATTTTTAGCTTTTTGCAGTCTACCACACTACTTGATGATCGTGTTAGTCTTTGTTATATCTATGCATTATGTACCACTGTACAAGCTAAAACAATTAATGATAATATGTCTTATTTAATAATAACTAGCCTAGCAGTAACATACTTTGAAATAAAAGCAACATGAACACCGGATCAAAATCAGCTATACAAAGTATGTTAAAATAGAGGGAAATTTGATGATGAATCAAAACTCTATGAATGAAGATAATAAAAGGTTATCCTCCTGCAACAGCTTTAAAAATTTTAACGGAGAAGAATATCACCTCAAAATTCCATTAACAACTGAACTTGAGCGCCTTCTTGCAGTAACCTGAAGCAATCTATGCAGGTTCCATTTCTGACCTAAGGCAACAGATCAAATATCATTTTTGATTCAAAATAGAAGAAATCTGGGTCCACACTGCAGGGGTAAAGCCCTGAGCTTTAGAATGCTGCATAGTTGATATGCAACATTATTGGCATATGCTGGGTGGTCATCCTTGCCGAGAAGCTTTCTATCTGGTAACTTCAGAACTCTGCTGACTAAGTTCTTAACACCTGACAACCGTCCTTCAGTTCTCTTCTTTTGTGATTGGATGTGAGAGATGAAATTTGGTTTTAAGCTGTCCCAGATAATAACAATAATAATAAGAAAAAATGGATAAGAACATTCACATTTTTTGTTTCTTTATCAATTGGACAAAAACATGTTAGGATTTAACTTTAAAGTCAGTAGATAAAGTGTATCTTAACTGTGAATAGTTAATTTACTTTAAAAAGACTACCTTAAGTGCCATTAACACCTTTGTTCATAGGATACAATAGAAATTCCTGTTAGCACGCTCATCTTCATCTATTTCCAAAATTTGGCTATTTTCGTACTGATTAAAGCTCTTTCAAACTTAATAAAGCTCTAACAATATTTATTTTTATGTCAGTCAAGGGATTTTAATCTTCCATATGTCAGACCATTTTCCTTGCTGTTAATAGGGAACTGGCATTTAAGCAGCATGATAGTATATAAGTGTATTTATATATATGTAACATGTGTAGAATAATTGATACATGTGCAATGAGTACAATTTCGTAAATGAAATTTAACATATTAATACTCGATATAGTTTGCTTTTGAACTTCAGAAAATTTTGTCCCTGTTATCACATTCCCACGTAAATTTAAAGGTAGTTTTGGAATAAAAACCATTAGATCCAATTAGGGTTGAGAATTGGCCACATTCATTGAAGGTCATGTATGGAAATGCAAGATGGCTGTTTCCAAATCAGCACAACAGGATTCCCGAGCCAGGCCCTTTTGAATTAGATTGAGGTGTTACTAGCCTAATCCCTAAGCAAACTAAGAATTTTCTACACCTTCAAGTTTTTGGTGGAAAACTAGAAAAGGTAATGAGCCACAATAGTTAGCCAATCCAGATTAGTACGTTGAATGCATAATTTTTAGTATAGACTAATTCCTTAGTGAAAAGAGGCAATCTAACTTCGTTTATGAGTTTACCTTGTTCTAAGCTATCTTTGGATTAAAATGTGTTATCTTGTGCCTCTTTTAATGGCTTTTTGTTCTGGCCTTTTCTCTTCTTTGCGAGGATGTATAAGTGAGCTGTTCTGTTGTTCTCTGTCTTCGTGTTCAAAATCTTGATATGAATTGCATATATAATTCCATCATCACTTCTAACAAGGAGCTTTAATCCAAGGTCATCATCTTTGTCATCATCCACCTATTTTCCTATTTAGATACTATAGGTTCTTAACTCCTTATTGACGGTTTTTATGTCAAATCTAGGTGATTGTGCACTCCATCTTTTATGGCTTAATTATCTTCAGTGTGAACTATAGGATAGCTTCCTCCTTTTTATTCTTAATTTCTTGTCTCTGGCCGATCTTAATACTTGGTTGGAAGAAAGTTCTTTCACTACTGCAGATTAGATTAATTAAAATGATAATTTGAAATTGTCCTTTTCATATGGTCTGTCTTCTGAAAGCTTCAGGCATTCTCTCTCTTGAAATCTATGGACCATAGATTTATAATTTTTGTGTAATGATACAATTCTAGTGAAATTCAGTGAACCTTTCATCTTTCTGTTCCTGATGAAATTAGTTTAATGTTTAGTCTCGTGGTTAGCATTGAATCTTAGTCAAATCCCAATTATCTATTAAAATTTTGAATTTGTGTCGAATGTGATCTAATAAAATTGTTTGCATACAATGTCAAGCATCAACCTCTGAATTGCTAGATGAGTATACACTGGAATACATTTCAAATATAAGTAGCAAAATATCTCAAGGTAATTATCCCATCTCTGTTCCAATTAGTGTTGTACAAACATGAACTCTCACCGAGTTGAGATGTTTGAATAGCACAAAACATCTCAAGGCAAGATCTAACTTTAGGGATTTAATATAAAAAAAGGTTATGTTGGACACCACACTTGTATCCATAAAGTAAAGGGCGCTAATCTTGCTATGTTAAAAATACATATCAAACAGTATTATCGAAAACATAAATAAAATTACTATAAGTATTCGTAAAGTGGTAAGAACTATTTTGCTAAGCAAAGTTCTTGTGATATGGCATAGATGCACCTAAAATACAGACAATGAATTTCATCACTTCTCATGATAAAGTATGTATGTATTAAAAATGGGTTTATGAAACAAAGCTTGGGACTTTATGAATAGTTTTTCATGGAATCGTAGAATGCTTGGGCTTTCAGATAATCATTCAAAGTTAGCCATTTAGGCTTATTTTTTAGGCTTTTATGGACCAATTTAATACTTTTACTATATTTTCTAAAACTTGTGTTAAAAATATATAATTCATAAAATAATTGTTAGGTCAGCCTTAACTCAGACCAGGACTGTATACTATGTGCATGCCCTTGTCTTAACTTTCGCCTTCTATCTCAAGACATTTAGCTGTTGCTGTGTGGTATCTTCTTTTACTGGCTTAGAATTAGGACTGTTTAAAAAGCCCAACAACCTGGATCCGATTGGACCTGCCAGTGCCCGATTGGTTGTGTAAACTTCGGGCCCCGGCTTGGTACGCAATATGAAACCCGGCTTGGCCCGGCTTGGAACCTTGTTTTTTTTAAAATCATTAAAATATTATTTTTTTTGCTAGGGTTTGAACCTTGGTTGTTTGGGCGAAGGCTAGTTATGTTTACCAAATAAGATAATTGGATTTTGTCTTAAGTTTCTTCATTTTAAATATATAAATATATTTGTGATAAATAAAATATGTACCATGAACTAACTATTTTCTCAATTCCGTGAGAAATAATATTATAGTTCTTGTGTAAAAAAATTTCTTAAATTATGAAAATTTCATATATTATCATAATTTGTTTTTGAATTTAATAAATTTTATTTGATGTTTTTGGTGTAAATTATTTCTCTATTAAAAAAAAATCAAATTAAATAAACGAGCTTTTAATTGGGCTTCCGAGGCTTGGTCTAGTCATGTGCGGACTGGGGCCATCCTGGCCTAGGTCCCTGGGCAGATAACGGGCTGGGCAGCCTTTTTAGATAGCCCTACTTAGAATGAAACACTTTTCTATAGCAGTTCGTAGTTCTGCATCTCGTCTCTTTTTGTCCAGAGGAATTCAAATAGTTGCTCATTGTTTTCATGACCTTAAATGAAAGTTAGGCCTACTGTGTTCTCAAATCGACTTTTGTGGTTTTCATTGCTTTTTCTAGCTAATAGTTCTCACTAGTAACTTCCACCAACTTAGAGGTCTCTGGTTTCTTAAGGAGCTGAGTGTTGTTCCCTGACAAGGGGAGTGTGTGTGTCTTTGTGGGTATGTTTGCATGTGTATGGGCTTTCCTGTATGAGTGGCTATGTGTGTGTTTTGTATTGTTTATTTGTATTAAATTATGATTCAGAGATTTGTTAAGATAGAATCAGTGCTTTAGACAGCGCCGCTATATCAGATGGCGGCCGATATTAGTGGTTTAGGACCTGACCCATTATGATATTATACTTTCAAAGCATTTATCATTTTCGGAAATTTATTTGTGATATATTGGGTCTCTTTCGATAAATTGGGTAGAAAATAGCACCTGCTAAACTCTATTATTGGATTATTAATATTGGGTGAATTTTTTTCAAAACAAACCCGACATGTTTGCATATTTCTAGGTTAAGCATTTGGGTGATTTGTACGATGTGGCGATGTGCGTTTGGCATTTGTGAAGATTCTATAATTGGTTAGTGATTATGGATTTATAGGGTTAATGCAAGTAGTCGAGATAAATATATTCTAAACATATATATTATATATATGATGTTTTATGTAGTTTTATATTATATAAGCATCTATTATCTTATTCATCTGTGATTTAGAACATGTGGATAAATATATTTATAGTCTGCTATTGATATCTAATATTTGTTAAATATTTTTGATAACCGATATCTACTAAGAAATTTTTCTATATGATTATTTGCTACAACCGATATTTAAAACCAATGTTTAAAATAACGATAACGTTAACGCAACGTTTTTTTTTTGTTAGGTTATATAGCAAATAACGTAACGCTTAATGTAGGTTACACAATTTTCTATTTATTTAATTAAAATAAATATAAAACTGTATTTAATAATTTCCATTAATAAGTAAATAAATCTAAAAAATCATATAAAATACTGCAAAATCAATATAAAGGCATAGAAAAATTATAAAATGTCATAGCAAATATCACAATAATTTCTTAAGTCATACACAACAAAATATTATTTTTCTTTATAACATGAAGATAAACTCGTGTGATCATCTAATCAACAATAACAAGATCATCTTCCTCCAGAATGTAATTTGCATCTTCCGGATCGATGTCATCCCCCGTCTCATCAAAACTTTCATCAATTGCTTTTCCTTTGTCCGAAGAAGATGCTACACAAGAGATATACAAATTAAGATGTTATTAGATTCTCAAATCATAATAATATTCATTTAAGAATATTAAAATGTAAAAATAGGATAACTTACAAGAATCGACCTTTCGTTTCTTTGCTGGGGTTTCAGTTTCATTTTGCTTGTCTCTCTTATCCACTATTGATGGAAGAACATTTTGATTGCTATTAATTGCAGTGACTTCTAAGAAATTATTGGTTCTTGTATTAGAATCGTCATCAGTAGGCTCATCTAGCAATCCAAGATTCTCTGGGGAGACAAGGCTCTTCACTCTCAACAAGCCATTTATCTTCTGGTGCCGCCTCATCAATCAAAATTGGATCTAAATTCATTCGCTTCCTCTGAATATTTCTCTCTAAGCTTAATATTGTACATGACGTATACGAGAGAATGTAGGCGTTCTTGCTCCACGCGACATTTTTTTTTTGAATGCACCTTTATCAAAGTTTTGAGTTGTTATATGAGTATGATGATAAATAAAGAAAATAATATATTGAGTTTTTTAAATTCATACTTGTTCAAAAGTGCTCCAATTGCGTTCACATCCAGAAGCACTAGTCGTAAGAGAGGATTCGAATTGCAAACTTTTGGAGTGTCGGAACATCCTCTCCAAATCTTTCCCACCAAACAGCTAAAATAGATAATTAATTTTTCGTGTTAAAAAATGCAAAAAAATTAATTTAATGATATATCTACAATTAGAAAGTAAGAATGTAAATAATGAATTAAGATATACCAGGACTTCGAGAATTCATAGTCATTTGAGCTAGCGGCGATCCAAATTATCCAAGCTTCTGTTTATACTGATCTAGCTCCACATCAGTCTGTGCATACTCATTGAGGTCGGGGATCATTCGTTGCATGCATTCACGAAAGCCTCTTCTAACCTCAGGAACATTGGAGAATGTGTCACTGTAAAAGCATCTAGGATTTAGAAAGTAAGCCGCAGCATGTAGAGGCCTATGCAACATGCCTGTCCACCTCTTATCAATCAAATTCCAGTAAGGCATGTATTTTCTCTTATTGCTCCCACAGACATCGGCAATTTTCTCTTTGCAACTGTCCAGATACTCATATAAAAAAGGCATGGAAGGCCTCACATCTGAATCCACCTCTCGTAGCACATAGATCAGTGGAAGTGTGGTGCTAAAGCAGAAGAGAACTCGGCCCCAAAAACTTCTGCTCGATAGCACTGCCTTTCTTGCCTTCACTGCATTCGGTTTCTTCTCCCAGACACTCTTCGTGAAATCATCTGAAGCAAACATTTTCCTCAATGGCTGTCTTAATTTATAGTTTTTGGAGAGTCAAGAATGAAGTAGCGAATCGAGTGATGGACGACCTTAGTAGTTCCTTCCCCTTCGTGTATGTCCGCATCAAACTCAAAATCCAGCCATGATTGTATACGAATTGTATGATCCCCTTTGCTGTTTCAAGAGTCTCCTTATGGATCTTCATCTTGCCTATATCCTCTAACATCAAATCAATACAATGAGCTGCACAAGGAGTTCAGTAAAAATATTTTCGTGAATCCATAAGTTTTGTGCCTGCATTTACATAAGAAGCATGATTGTCCGTAATCACTTGAACAACATTATTCTCTCCAATCTCCTCAACTACCTTATCAAGACACTCCCATAAATAATCTCCTGTCTTCAACTGAGCTGATGCATCTATGGAGTTATAAAAGAAAGTCCCCTCTAGTGAATTAACAAGAAAATTTATTAAACTTCTGCTCTTTCTGTCAGTCCACCCATCTGACATCACTGTACAACCGTATTTCTCCCACGCCGCCATGTGATTCTCCTTAATCTTATTAATATCATCAACCTCGACCTTTAGAATCCGAGTCCTTATCTTGTACGGACTCGGTTGTTTCAAACCAAATCCGAAATTGCCAACTGCTTCTATCATCTCCTTCCAATATGGACTATTCAAGATGTTAAATGAAAGTCCATTTGCATAGATACATCTGCCTATTTTTCTGACACAGTCATCTCTTGCCTCCTTCTTTAAGGATGTTTCCAACGTGGATTGGCGAGCGTCAACATTAATATATTTATTCATCGCTCCTAGAGTCCGAGGTTGAGTGTTGCTACCTGCGGCGCTTTCAAGCTCTTGGCTTAATATTTCAATATCTGGTTCTCCTATTCTACCAATTTCATGACTCAGTGATGCTTTCTTTTTTTCTAATTCAGTGGTTTTTAAAGCATCTTTACATACTTTCTTCACATCTGCTGGGACTCTTTCACACATTCTAACGTCATGCCTGGTACCGGCTAAATGATGTTTAAGTCGAGTGATCCCAGCTGTTATATGATTGCAGTATTTGCAATAAAAATAATTATTTGGTTCCCCTTCTTTATGGATTTCCCATTCTCTTGCTGGATCCATTTTTGATGACATAATTCTTCAAATACAAATTATCAAATATCAATCTACATAAAACACAATTCCAAGTTCAATAATCAAATGGATAATAATTTTTTTTCAGTATTCATCCCTATTCCCTAAGGCCTAATTTTCAGTATACAAATTAAAAACTATATTAACACTCACTAATTCAGTCATTAACAGTCATTAACACTCACTAATTCAGTCATTGACTGATCAGTCAGTATACAAAGATAAAAATTATACAAATCACCCAAATATCAGTCAGTAACAGTCATAAACAGTCACAAATAGTCACAAATAGTCAGTATACCCTAACCCAAATTATCACACAAATCTGTATTAATTATCTGTCAAATTAGTCTTATTAAAACAAATCAGTCAAATTAAAAATGGGGATGAGATTAATTACCTGCTGGTTGAGCTGGAGAAAATAGTTGACCGGCGAATGAACAGTTGACCGGCGGATGAACAGTTGACCGGAGAGAGAGAGAGTTAATGGAAATGAGGTTAATTATCTGCTGGTTGAGCCAGAGAAATGGTATCGACAGCGGCGGACGAGGGAAGAGCGGGAGAGGGCGAGAGAGATCGGCGCAGGGGGAAGTCGAGGGATCGGGACGTCGGTAGAGGGGAGTGAGTTATCGGGAGAGGGCGAGAGCTATCGGGAGAGGGAGAGAGGAGAGAACTATCGGGAGAGGGGAAGAGCGAGAGAGATATCGGGAGAGGGGAGAGAGTTATCGGGAGAGAGTGAGAGCGAGAGCGAGAGCAAGAGATCGGAGAGTGAGAGTTATCGGGAGAGGGCGAGAGCGAGAGAGATCGGAGAGCGAGAGTGTTATCGGGAGAGGGCGAGAGCGAGAGAGATCGGAGAGCGAGAGATTGGAGAGCGAGGGAATCAGGGGACGAATTAGGACAGAGGGGAGAGAGAAAATGGGGGGAAGAATTAGGGCAGATCGGGTCATCGGGATATTTAGGAGCGATTTAATGGGTTTCGGGTCGAAAAAATCGGGTTTCGAGTCGTGGGTGCGGTTCGTTAAGGAATTGTAAATAACGCACGTTATAACGCGTTCTGTAATAACGCGTTATAACGTACGGTATTTTGAAAAAAACGCACGCTCCGCTGCAGTGTGTTATTTCAGCCTGTTACGGAGCGAAGTGTGCTCGCTACGTTACGTAACGCGTTATAACGCGTTACGTAATGCGTTTTTTTCAACATTGTTTAAAACATTGGATGGAGTATATTCTTTTATTATATGCTACTTATATGCTAATCAAATCTCACTATATTCAGAAATTCTTTATTATTTCTGAAGTCTTTTAGTGCAATGCAGTCAGCATAGCATAATCCACATAAATGTATGTCGAAATGTGTGTTTGATGAACCCGTTAACATTGAAGGTTTCGAACTCTTGTGACTTCTTTTCTTTGTACTTAAAACTGATTGTTTGCTGCTTTGTATTGTAAAAGGTAATGGTCTCAGCAAGAGAAGAACAGGAGTTGTCAATTTCTCCAGCAATGGATGCCCTTCTAAGGGTTCATAAGCGCATCATAGATGGTTTAGATGGAGAAGCTCGTGCTCCACAAAATGTTGGCAATGTGACAGTAACAAGACTACTTGCAGGAGCTAACCAGACAGGAACCTTGATTGGAAAGCATGGAGCTACAATAAAATCAATTCAAGAAGCTTCAAAGTGTGTTGTTCGTGTTATTGGTATGTACTGACAACTTCATTTTTTATGCTTTTAGCTTCTATTGCTACAGCCTTTTTTTTTTTCCTCCAAATGAAAATTGTGCTTTACTTTCTTACCTTTTTTTGTCATCATCTACTCCGAGAAAAGAAATTATTTGTTTCAAGTAACTATTAATATCATATAATCACTAACATTCATATAAAATTATCAGTAGCTTTTGAGGTTGAACTTGATGATTGGAATGTTTAATGGAGATGACCTCCTCTTTCATGTAATGACTACTAAATATTCTATCTGCTACCTCTTCATGGGAACAAATTGTGACAACTATCTCAACTAAATAGATAATAGCATTTCTCAAGTGCTTCCCTGTAGAGACTGTTTGCCCTCCATAATGCAGTGGTGTTTTGTCTTCAGTTTGAAGTGTCTGCACCTGCTGCAACTCTCTTTCTGGAATTTCATATTGAACAATACTTTGTTGGTCAAGTGCATTGTTTTAAATATCGGCCACGACAAACGATATATTGCCTGATAAATCATTTTGGAGGGTCTACTGATCTAGTATAAAAGTTCGATATTGGCTAATATCACCGATATATCAGTTGATATCCCACTATCCGATATAACAATTGTCCATCCGATACGATTCCAATATCTAATATTTAAAACCTTAGTCAAGTTATATGCTTTATATTGAATGTTCTCATTGCCAGTTCAGTAGCAGCTCCACAATCCCTATGGTTTTGCATTTTTCTTTAGTATATCATACCTAGTAACTTGGATATTAAATGCTGTAAATTGTGCTGGTGCTTCCAAAACCTGGGGACATCCTAGGTATGCATTATGCAATCAATTGGTCATTATCCCTTTCATTGCTTGATAATGTGGCAGTGACATCTCTCGTGTCTATCTTAAGGCAAAGTGTATAACTGTATATCAGCTACTACTCAATAGTAGTAGTTTGGGTGTCTTGAGTCATAAAATTGTGTTTCTACGAATCCCATGCTTTCGGTAAACAAAAATGGAATAGATCCATACGCAACATTATCTAGCGGAGCGGTGAATATTATTGTCCTAAACAAGACTCATCGCACTCTAAAAAAAGAGTTTGGTAGCAAGATTCATCCTATTACACCCCACTCTCCCTTTTTTTTTGCCGAGACATAAATCAATTCTGATTTTATTTTATCTAATCATCCTTCCACTTGTCTGTTTATGCATTTTATCGTGTCTACGTTGGGAAAAGACAATGGCCACATTGTTATAGCGTAATAACCATTATTTACTTGGGATTTTAGCCCGTAGTTAAAAAATTTCTTGTTCATTTGCAACAAGACATGCGGCATTGATAACTTCCTTACTCTACTTGCATATAGAAAGCACAGTGTTAGTGAAAAACTTAATGATATGGAAATTACATGTTTCATGTCGATTTAAATCACCACTCATTTAACTTTGTCTCGCAATCTCTCCAATGTCTTGCGAGCTGCAACAATTAATAACCCCCTTTCCACTTGATTGATTACAAAAGATATTTCAAGTTGCAATTTATATTACTGCTGTTGAAGTTGCAGTAATAAAAGTCGCTACCACTTGTTTTGCTGTGTTTGATTTGAGAGTTGCAATTGGTAATTGAAGATGCAAAAATATTTAAATATTAAAGAACTTTATTTTTAAGAGGTCTCAGAAATACCCAATCTTTGTTTGCGAAGAGGAGAAGAAAGGTGTCTTATGCACTTTTTTTCGCATCTGCAATTTCTGCAAGTGCAAAAGTGTTGCAATTGCAGTTGTAAAATTTTACAATTGCAATGGCAATCAAACAACAGAAAGCACCACTTAAGACAAAAGTGGTTGCAATTGCAACCACTTAACACACTTATGAAAGCAACCAAACACCTTCTTAATTGCCTCATGATTCCCTATAACCATATCTTCATTCTTCATGTGAAACACTTCCTTGTTGATAAATCCATACTTAGCACCTCTCGCTGTGCCTTTGTTTTTCTTTGTAAGGAGAAAAACATGTCTATCCCTCCCATTTTTTCAATTTTATTTTGGTCCCTCTCTCAGCTTGTCGTCGTGTTCTACCCCCATAGTCCATAACTGCTCACCCATTATCCCTTGTTTGACAGAGACTTCAATTTGAAAGGCAATCATGAGAAATGCTGTTCATTTTGCATACTCATTGTGCATCTATGATATTAAAAACTTAGTGAGTGATGTGTTTTTCCCATGAGACAATTAACGTTTTAATGGTACTCTTTAAATTCTCGAATACTGTTAATGCTTTATCAGGATAACAAAAGTGCTTTTCTTATGTTGTTGTTCTTTACATGCCAGGATTAGTATTTGTATGATATATATTTTTTAACTTCAATGATATTGCTTTACCATTTGCTACCCTAAAGCCAGGATGACCATAGTAGTCAATTGGAAGATATGTCATACAGATAGGGATAAAGGGGTAACAGCTGACGAATTATTTGAGGATTGGTAGAAGGATGGTGGGAGCTGATCTAAATGTGAAAAACACTGGGAGAAAGGACACATTTGTTTCCCTTTCTTCTAATATTGTTTGCCTAGTAACAAATGTTTGCTGGATTTCCTGTTTTGCCTACTCTCTCTGGCTTCTTCCATGCTATCTACGCTTTGTATGCTAGCTGCAAGCTGCTAGCCCCGTTGATTTCTGTTATTAGTTGCGACTTTACTGTGCTGAATGGTGAGGAATTTGCAAGGCTTCTTTTTTGATCCTGGTGGATGGGCCAATTTTTTGAACCATCATTGAAAAAATTTGACCTTGGAGCCTTATTATTTCTTTGTTGCAGATCTGTTTAGATCCTGGATAAAATTCCTGAAAGCCTTTTATAGCTCTGTACTGCAGGGGCTACATGCCATACAAGCAGTTAAGGAAAAGCTAGCTTTAATTGAAAGACACATAGAAATAAAATCCAATAGTTTAGAAAGCAATTTACAAAAATCTGAATTATTTTTTGAGATAAAAGGACTATTTATTATTATTAGCAAAAAAAAAAATGGGTGAAATTTGGACACACCAAGTAGACTAATAAGTAATAACAAGCAAGAAGTAAAGAAAGCAACGCTTTTCTACCTGGATTTTAGTGGAAAGACTCGAGGGCCAATCTCCAGCCTGCCCAAGGAAGCCTTTGCACGTCTTCATTACCTTTTGGGGGCCTATGCCCAATACAAAATCAAATACTTGAACCAAAAAAATTCTTAAACACACTTGTAATGCCCCCACTCAAAATATAGGGTAGCGGAGTTGGCGGCAGTATACTTACGAGAATGTACTAAGCCTAAGTATAATATCAATAAATTTGTCTCAGTATGTAGATCACAACAATATACTCAATGATAACTAGTAATAAAATTCAATAGAAATTCTACTCTTCATTTACTGGATTAGAATTTGTATACAGTGGAATGAAATTATCAAAACAAGGAAAAAAAAAAAAACTAAGGATAATCTTTAGATAACTAAATATATATAGATAAAATAAAAGTAAGCACAATTTTCTATTCGGCTTCAGCTTGCTCTTCGAAGTATTCCAGATCTCTAGTCTACTCTATCTGATATATCTCCAAGTATGGACATGTTCATCCAGGATCCTGAGGATGCAACCATAAATCATATAAAAGAAGATAGTAGAAAAGAGTACAATTTTATGCATATAAGCGTGTTAGATAATATTCCGCAAAAATAGTACATTGAATTAAAATATAAATTAAATATCAGTTTATTATGCAAGTTTCATAAGCTGATTAGACTAATTAAATTTATCATTAATAGTTACATTTCAAGTGTTCAAAATTAGGATATGATATTGAAAAAGTTATATGATGGAAAACTGATGTTTCGAATGTCTTCCCCTTATACCTAGGAACACAACCCATTATTTTCTGGAACTGATCCTGGAACATGCCGCTAGGCAAAATAGTAACCATAGTCAGGAGTAGTCCAGTAACCACCATGTACCATAGAGTAGAGAAATCCAGTTACACAACTTAACACATGTACATTCAAAACATATCTCCATCATTCAATTTATCTCCCAATTCAGTATTGTCTATATTTAAAGTAGTATTGTAGTCATTTCACAATCCATGTCAAGTTTAAGTATGGTTCAAGTATAGTGTCTGGTTCAAGTATGGTCCAAGTGCAGTTTATAGGTTTTATTTGTTAACAATACTAATATACAAATGCAATAGTAATGACATGGTTGTATCTATGCTTTATTAGACAGACCGTTGCACACTGAGTCATGGTTACCTGATTTATGGCATTACGGAGACAACTCGGCTATGTAAGAGTAACAGAGTGGGAGATTTTTCGTACATGCACATTCCTTAATTAAAAATCACTAACTCTTACCTAGACACTAACGTAGGATGATATCATAAACAAGATTGCCATGATCATTAGTTCCATGTGCAACTTAATATGTTTTTCAATCATCTCATTATCCATGAAATTCTTATTTATTCTAAGAAATATATAAAAATCACAACAAGAATAATCGAAAGTTCATTACATTAACAAAATTATTTAAATATGGAGTCAAACAAGGTTACGAAGCATGTTCATGATTTTATGACACAATCAATCATTAAATTTATAATTTTAGTATATTTAGTGAGTGTAAAAAAAACTAACCTTGATCCGATGTGTTTCCTTAACTCGGATCACAATCAAAAAATGAATCTACTAGCAAACGTTATTTTAAGTCAATATATCATTAATGTGATGTGATTTTTAGGGATTTTTCTAATATTTAAAATGCATCCAAACACTTAACATTTTACATGAAAAAGCATAACTGTCGGATATCCATCTTATTAGGGTTTATAAGATGGCTGGGATGTAATTTTTAAGTTATGGTTTAATGGATAGTCGATGAGAACTATTCTTGGGATTCAATTAGAAATTCTTATTACGAATTCACTACTAATCTCAAGCCAAAAGGATTAGAACCCAAGAAGGAAGGAGGAGATGGTGGTGGAAGATTGACGGAGCTCCGGCGAGGCGGTACAACAATGCAACAAGGAGGTAAGGCTTTCCCATAGCGAGAAAGAGGAGAGAGATTAGAGATTAAAGGAGAGAAGATTCTTGTGATCCCTATTTATATAGATGGGGGTTTCCTTGAAGAAAATAAAAGAAAAGTCGAAGAATTGAAAGTATGAGAGGAAAGTCTAAGAAGAAAAAATGTAATGAATGGAAAAGTCTAATGAAAGGAAGGTGACGAAAGGAAAGTAGAAGAGAAGGAAAGTTGCGAAACTAATGTAATGGGAAGTCCAATACTAATACAAAAGGAAGTTAGTTTTTACAAGTAAAAGGAAAAATAGATCAATGGAAACAAGATAAAGGAATAAAATTTTGAGAGATTTGTGTTAAGGTTTTAAATGACGGCCACGATATTGCAATATCGCTTGATGTTGCAATTTAGACACCTAACCACGAGAGTAAACATTTCAATGCGTTTATCATTTTTAGAAAAAAATTTTTGGGTCCAACCCGCTATTGCGGTTGCAATATGGAGATTTAAATATTGGTCAATATCCACTCATATCGGAGTCCTTGCAGTTGGGTGAAAAGTTATAATTTTTTCTTGGCCTATTTATGCGGTAAATATTTTCAAAATAGCCTAGTAACTTAGGGTTGTTACATCAAGCAGACTAATAACAAGCGAGAAGTTGAGAAATCAACGATTTTCTACTTGTATTTTAATGAAAAGACTCGAGGGCCTATCTCCATCCTGTCTGTATAAACCTTTGCACGCTTCCGTTACCTTTTGGAGGCCTACACCCATACAAAATCGAATACTTAAACCCAAAAGGGTTTTTAAACATATCTTTTGTGTCATTTTGAAATTATTACAAATGAGTGCCAAGCTGGCCTGATAAAGAGATGGGGTTGGGTTGGGCTGAGGGAGATCTTGGGTTCATGCCCTGGCTTTGGCCTTTGTCCTCCCAAAAACAAGTCAGCATGTAAGATCATAATTAGAGTTCACAATCAATAATCAAGAGGCCACATGTTGGATAATTGGAAGGATTAAAATGCGAACCAGAAGGTAAGATTGCAACTGGGAAGAGGTTTGAGGCCTTTTTGTGGAGAGAAACCTGTTTTTCAAGGAATTTATGGCTGCTCTCTGGAACTAGCTAAGGAAGGAAAAGAAATAAAGATTATCGCTAAGTTATAAACCCAAAAAATAAATACTTAACAACAGAACCCTTCTTCATTTCAGTAGAAGATGAATAAATTATCGGTTAACAATTTTTTCTCTCATTAATCCCTTTCAAAATTATTTTGAATTATTTTCTGATGTATTGTTCACTTGTGCAGATGATATACCACCTTTTGCCTTACCAGATGATAAAGTTGTCGAAATACAAGGAGAGCCTGCTGGAATGCATAAAGCTTTGGAGCTGATTGCTTCTCATTTAAGGAAGTTTCTTGTTGACCGGAGTGTAATTCCAGTTTTTGAAATCAATGTAAGTTTTATCTTGTTTTACTGCATTATTTGATGATATTTATATTGGCAAAGTATCTTTATTATTTTTTGCTAAAATTTTGTTCTCTATCTTGCAGATGACAAGACCTCCCTCTCAGATGCAGCAAAATATGTCGCAAGCTTGGGGCCATCCTCAAGGTCCGCCATCAAACCCAGCTGGTTCAGGTTTTGGTGGAAATCCTCAGTTCATGCCACCAAGACCGCATGATAGTTTCTATCCTCCACCAGACCTACCTCCCTATGAGAAGCCACCCCACCATGGTATATCTGCATTTGGTCGTGATGCACCACCAGTGGGAGTTCATCCATCAAATAACCAGCGTGGTCAGCTAGGCAATCAGGTATTTGATTTTATTAAGTGCCCAGGAACTTTAGAAGGAATTACTACTTAAAGGTTCCATTATTACCGAATTCATGGATTGGATTTCATGGTCGGGGAAATTTGACAGTTGACACATCACATGCAAGTTCCGATATCATTTGCTGATGCTGTGATTGGAGCAGCTGGTGCGAACATTAGTTATATCCGCAGAGCCAGTGGAGCAACCATCACGATACAAGAAACGAGAGGTGTGCCAGGGGAGATGACAGTTGAGATTAATGGGAGTGCTACAGAAGTTCAGACTGCTCAGCAGTTGATACAGGCATGTTTATTTCTTTTTGTTCTCCTTGGGGTTTACTATTGTGCAATATCTTTGATCTTTTCATTTCCATTATATCATCCTAGTTGCCATCACATTTTTTATATTATGATAAGTGACATCTAGTACATTTGTTTTTTGCTGTTACCAGCCACAGTGCAAGGCTTGATGCCTGTCATCCTGGGTTTAGAGGTTATTACTGTATGGTAGTGGTTGGTGGCTGAACATGCCTTGCCTTCGTTTGAACAACAGAATTTATGGAATTCCTTTTCCTTTATATCTAACATAAGTTTTTTTTTTTTATTACACACTCTGCTCTCTCTCATATATATATATATATATATATATATATATATATATATATATATATATATATATATATATATATAATATCCTAAAGTCTTCATATTTTCCAATTTACCTACCAAATTGTCAGAAATTTAATGATTATACTTCTACAGTTAACTTCAGTATCTTTCAGCGGCATGAGGGTTCAAATCCCATCTTACTTTTGGTCCTCCATTTCTTCCTTGATCTCTCTCCTTTAAGCTCTTTGTCAATTAGCATGCATCAATTAACCCATTAACTCTATCATCCCAAAATATTTTGCCTGACATCATCACCGGAGGGGGAGGGTACAAATAGTGCATACCTAACTAATTTATTCTCATCTTGAACCTCTGTCTTCCATCCTCTTCTCCATCATCCAGCCAGCCTCAATAATTGTCCACTCTCCTCTCTAAATCCCATAAAACTCATCATTTTCTTCCCAAAGAAGAAACAGAGGATGCTAGGATTAGTTGACTTCTACCCTACCAACAACTAGAACAACCCATTTATAACCTATGCCAGTGTTCAATAAATTCAAACCCAAGATCGAATCTTGACAAAGACCCATATAGTCACTTTGCTGTAAACAAAATGAATGCCAGATATGCTGCGGTTCCTGGAATTTCCTCCTTGGAATTTCAAGTTTCAACTACAAAATACATTTCACATGAACACCAAAGATTTAATCTGAAGAATTCTCTGTGGAAAACTACACTGATGAATTTAATGAAGCTGATGACCTACCGGATACCCCTTATTTTTATTGGAGCTTTCAACATGAAGCCCCCTTGATTCCATCTTCAACCTCGCCAGTTGTCACTTAAATTATTGGTTCTGAATCATGGCCTTTGCTGGTTGCATTGAATGTCCTTGGCCTTAGATTTGGCTTGGTTTGAAAGAATGCCTTTGGAGGAGAGAGAGGGAGAGGAAAAATAAATTTGTTATGAAATGCTATTTTGTGTTTGGTTGAAACTCTCCAGTCTGGGTTACAACTATTCTGAAGTGGATCACATCCACGTCATGTTTGAAAGCAGGCATCTACAATGCTGCCTCACTTGCGCACTTAAAGATTTAAACCTGGGAGCTGTTTGTTGAAGACTACATTGAGGAATCTAATGAAATTGATGGCCTAACCATCATTCTCAATGGAGCTATCGACCTGAAGCCCCCAATTCTGTCTTCTATCTCAGCCACTTCAATTATTTGTTCTGAAATCCTGGCCTTTCTGGCTGAAATGAAGGTCCTTTGAGGCTTGGCCTGAGATTTGGCTTTGGTTGAAAAGAGCCTCTGGGGGAGAGAGGGAGAGGAAAATGAATGAACAAGATGTCTTTGTGGGTTTCTAAATTAGGGAGGTTCTTTTGGGGATTACCGGGGGGGGGGGGGGGGGGGGGGGGATAAAAATCTCTCTTATTAGAATATGATAGAATATTTCTTTTTTATCATGTATTTGTACTAGTGTAGTAAAGGGGTATTTTAATTGCCTAGGTAATTGTGAAGGTTTGGCAGGTAAATTTCTAAATATGTAAAATTTGGGGGTTATTTAGTTAACTAAGTTTAAATACAACAACAGTTTCTAATTTGATTATTTTAAAAGTGTTCATCATCATTAATTCAATAATTTTTTAATACGAGTCCCTCTATCTAGCTTTCCACTAACAACAAAAGTAATCCATTTTTTTAATTTTAAAAACGGGTAATTTACATATATCCCCACCAAAGTTTACCTTGATACGTTAATTTTGGGAGGATCTAGATGAGATGGTATAAAGAATACCCACTAGAGAAAAACTTTTTATTAGTTGTGATTTCAGTGGGCATGTAGGAATTAATCGTAATGAGTTTGATAGTGTACATAGAGGATTTAGTTCTAGAGAAATAAATGAAGCAGATAACTCAATTTTAGATTTTGTTTTGTTGTATGATTTGATTTTAGTGAATATTTAATGTAAAAAGAGATTTTCTTACTTGATTACTTCTAGAAGTGAATCGAGTGCGAGCCAAATAGATTTCTTTTTAACTCTGAGGGTGGATAGAAGTAGTTGAATCAATTGTAAGGTACTGTTGGGTGAGAGTGTAGTAACCTAATATAGGCTTTTAGTTTTAGATATTCGGATTAAAAGGAGACATAGAAAGATTTAATATAAGTTAGATTCTAAAATTAAGTGGTGGCGATTAGAAGGTAATCAAAAAAGTTTTATAGATAGAGTAGCAGAATAAGCAGATTGGAAGGACTATGATTCCAATGTAACATGAAATAAAATGGCTAGCTGCATTAAGATGGTAGTTAAATATATATTTGGTAAGTTGAGGGGTGGTGCTCCACCATATAAGGATACATTGTGGTGGAATGAAGAGGTAAAAAATGCTATTAGTATCAAGCGGGACCTTTATAGAGATTTGAAAAAGAACAATGATGGAGTAAGTTTTGAGAGGTATAAGCTAGCCAAGAAGTAGACTAAGAAAATTGCTTGGGATGTAAAAAGTAAATTATTTAAACAAGTGTATGAGAAGTTGGTCAATAAAGATGCATAAAAGGATATACATATATATATATATGTATATATATATATATATATATATATATATAAAATTACTCGAATAAGAGAAAATAGAGGCAGAAAAGGATATATATATATATATATATATATATAATTGCTCGAATAAGAGAAAATATAGAGATTTAGGTACTGTAAAGTGTATTAAAAATAAGGATAAGAAGATTCTGGTTCGAAATGAAGAGATTAAAGAAAAATGGAAGATCGTATAATGGTAGTTCTACTCAATATTTGGGAGACCTTACTATTCAGTGTGTGGATATGATTTATAGTTTTATGTGCATAATTAAATAATTCGAAGTAAAAGAGGCTTTGAAGAAAATAAAATCAAGAAAAGATATTGGTCCAGATGAGATTTCTATTGAGCTATGGAGATACTTAGGAGAGATGGGTGTGAGGTAGTTGACAGATCTCTTTAAAAAGATTTGGTAAATTAAGAAAATGCCAAATGAATGGTGGAAGAGTATTCTAATATCTCTATATAAGAATAAGGGTGATATTCAGATTTGTTCTAACTACCGTAAAATAAGACTCATGTCACACTATGAAGTTTTGGAAAATGGTAATCGAACATACATTGAGATAGATTGTTAAAATATCAGAGAACCTGTTTAGATTTATGCTGGGGCGATCGGCGATAGAAACTATTCATTTATTTAGTCAACTTATAGAGCAATTCCGAGAGAGAAATAGAAATTTGTATTTGGTCTTTATTGATGTAGAGAAAGTATATGATAAGGTACTATGAGAGGTGCTTTGGTGGACATTGATGAAGAAGAGTCCCCATCAAGTATATTGACACAATTAAGGATATTTTTTATAATGTAGTGGCCAATATCAAAACTTGTGGTAATCTAACAAATAATTTTTTAATTTTTTAATCACAATTGGACTGATGAATGATCTGCATTAAGTCCTTTCTTATTTGCAGTAGTGATGGATGAGTTTACTAGAGCTCTTCAGGATGAGATCCCTTGGTATATGGTATTTGCCGATGAAATTGTTTTAGTTGATGAAGCAAGGGTGAATGACAAGTTAGAGTTATGGAGGCAAACATTATAATCTAAATGTTTTAAATTGAGTAGGTCCAAAACAGAGTATATGGAATCTAAAACAGAGTAAATGACGGACCTTATACCATAGTGCTGTGACATTGGAAGGGTAAGAGATACAATTGAGCAGTCAGTTTGGGTATTTATGTTTTATTATTCAAAATTATGGAGAGATCGATAATAATGTCAAACATAGGATTCATCTAAGCTGGCTGGTTAAAATTGAGGAGTAGAATATGAGTTTTATGCGATCGTATCATTCCGTCAAGACTGAAGGAAAAAATTTATACGACTGCTATTACGCCAGCTAAAAAAGATCAAGTAAAATCAAAGATTAGATTAAATTAGATTAGTTATTTAGTTAGATTTTAAAAGATTTGTTATTATTTTGTTGCGTTATGATTTTCTATATACTGATTGTACAACTCTAATTTTATGGAGAGAAATATTATTAATGAAAATTAAGAGCATATGATTTGTCTCTTCTTAAATTTTTTCCATGAGTGATTCATGAGAGTGGACGTGTGATTCACCCGGATGTGAGATTCAAGCCTCCAAATTTATTCCAAAACCCTAATTTCTTTTCTAGTTCTCCACCATAAACCTTAATTCAATTTCGTCTTCCGTCAAATTGGTATCAGAGCCAAAAATTCGATCTCTCCGGATATCGGAACTCAAATCCACCCTCTCATTCTTCCATCTTCTTCCTATTTTTTAAATTTATTTTAGCTTTTAAAAAAATTATTAAAAAATAAAAGAGAAAAGAGAAAAGCAACAGAGCAAAGAAGAAAACAAAGAGTAAAAAAAAGGAGAAGAAAAGAAAAAGAAATCCAAAAATGGAAAGAAGATTAGAAAGAGAAGAAAGAACAGATCAAGAGAAAAGAAGGAAAAAAAGCAAACAACAAAAATTCCCAAATTGGGAAGTCCTCGGACTCGAGATCTCACCACAGCCCTCTCCTTCTCATCCATCCCCTTCCTATTTCAACACCATCCACCAACAAGCTCATTGTGAACCTACTGCACACCCGCTCCCAAGCCCTCTTCACCCAAAAAAAAAAAAAAAAAAAAAAAAATCCAATATCATATTCTAACCTTCTCCCTCTGTTCAACCTCGAACAATTTCTTCGATCGATCCACTCATCCCCTCCTGACCCACCTTCTACAACAACCACAACTTCGTCAACCACTCACCCATTATTGAAAAATCATCTCTGAATCCTGCCTCCTCTCTCCAACGTCATCCTCGCCGACATCTCTAGTACCGACACAGATCGTCAGCTCCAACCAGTCGTGGGCCCTCTGTCTCTCAGATCATCACCACTTCAATCGGGACGAGTTAAATTTGACCCGACCCAATGGCAATTAAACGCGACCTGATTCACATTAAGCTTCACTTTCAGTTCAATTGAGTCAATATCAGTAGAACTCGACCCGCATACAGATTAATAGGCTTATTAAGAGTTTGGACGTGATTTTGAAGTCATTTTGAGCCTGATCGCAGCAGATTTGAGCTATAATCGGGACGTTGCAATCCTTTGGTATTTTCTAAATTTTGTGCTTTGAAAATTTTGGAGTTACTTATGAGATTCATATTATGTGGTAAATATATCAACACGGATGTTGATTTCAAACAAGTGGAGTGTGACATATTTTCACGATTATAATGATGCAAATGGTTATGAAATTTGAAAAAACTATCTAGAGCAATTTTTTCCATAACTTTCCTTTGATTTCAGAGTAGAAATATAATTATGCTAAATTGAAGTTAGTTGGAGAAGCTTCTGATTGGTATCTCAGCAAATTTAAATCTCGTTCAATTTAGAATCGGTTGCAATTTTTTTCCGTGTACAGTATGCTCCGTATCTTGTTTTTAAACAGTGCTCTAGGCGTGAAAGATATGGATACTCGGTTCATCAGTGTCCTTCCATCAAATGGTCAGCCTGTGGAAAATTTGGGCACTACTCGAAGAGTCCAGATACTGACACGTTAGCTTTTAGGAATTTAGATGATGTTATATTTGAGACTGAATCTAGCATAGAGCTCGTCACAGATCCAGAAATTGATGATCTAATTTTTTTGCTTGAGCGAACTACAGAAGTACTTAATAGTCATGTTCATGATCATGTTTTTGTTGGCTTTCCAGCTCCTATTCTAAGTTTTTCATTTTCTGCAGAAACAATAGATTTCAATTTCTTACCGGATCTTCCACAATTATTATTGTCGCCACCATGGAAATGTCAGATAGCATATATTTGGCTAGCAAACTGTTCAATTTTCCTATACTTAGTTCCATGGAAAGATTTACTAGATATTGGAAAGAATGCTCGCCTTGATGCGGACTTGCGTGACTTTTTTCTTATTGCTATTCACCATGTGGTAAATGTTTCCAAGCGAGAGAATTTATATAGATCAAGTAAAATCAATATTGGATTTGATTTGATTAGATTAGTTATTTAGTTAGATTTTAAAAATATTTGTTATTATCTTGTTTCATTAGGATTTTCTATATATTGATTGTAAAACTCTAATTTTATGAAGAGAGATGATTAATGAAAATTGAAAGTATGTGATTTGCCTCTTTTCAAATTTTTCCCATGAGTGATTCGTGAGAGTAGTGTGATTCACCTGAGTATGATTTCTAAACCCCCAACTTTATCCCAAAATCATAATTTCTTTCCAATTCTCTATCACAGACTCTAATTCCCTGTTGTTCAACGTCACTGGATTTATTATATGGTACAGAATGCTGGACTATAAAAAAATGTCAAGAAGTGTAACAAAAATGCACATATTTCGTTGGATGTATAGTAACACTAGGAGAGATAAAGTGAGAAATTAAGGTATTCATGCTAAGATAGATGTAGTCCCCCATCAAAGAGAAGCGAGAAAATCGCTTACGATGATTTGATCATGTGCGACGTAGGCCTACAAATGCAACAATGCGACGAGAAGAGTTTATCAATATAGGACAAGTTAAAAGAGCGAAGAGAAGACTGGAGAAAATATGGATGGATGTCATACTAAAAAATATGGATTGTAGAGGTTTAAATGATGACATATTACTCGATAATAATGTTTGGAGAAGGATTATCAATATGATCAACCCGACTTGATTCTTTTTTGGTTCATGTAGCCTACCCCAAGTACTTGGGATAAAGGGCTTAGTTGTTGTTGTTGTAAAATTTACCTTGATATCACATAAACCCTTGCACTTTCAAAGTTTGTACCCCAATAAATTGCCCCTTCAAAGTTTACTTCCATTGGTATATTGATCCTTCACCATTGGAAAGCGGTCATGTGCTGGTAACATTGACCACTTTTTAAATCAAACTGTTCTCAGAAATATCCTCCCTGGAGTTGGAAAAAAGTTTCCTAAAATTAAAGTTAAAAATCAGAGTCTAATTACTAAGAACCGTGTGCCTTTCTTTGATCAAAATTGTGTCTAAATTCTGTTACTAATCCATACCTAACACACTCCTCATTTGTTACCCTAAACCCCCACAACCTAATCCTAATTCTACGTGTATTACATTTGTCGAACTAAAACCTATTTCCAGGCCAATCCAATAGTATGTTGTAACATGAATATATGGATCAACTTAAATACTATGATTTCCCCATCTCACTCATAGTCACAGCCACACCTACCCTACTGCATACGGGCCCACAAAAACACCTACCCTACTGCATACGGGCCCACAAAAAACACCCTGTTGTATGAAACTGAGAAGGCTGCTGATGCATATGCCAGCAAATTAGCCCTTTTGCCCTGCTATTAAAACTAATCTTCAAGCCTTGGAGATGAGTTTTCTTTTTCTTTACTTCTCCACTTCTGTTCCTATTTCATTTTATTATTATATACCCCCTTCTCTCTCCCATGTGGGATGGTGGGGGGAGCAAGGCGACGAGAAGAGTTTATTAACATATGACAAGTTAAAAGAGGGAAGAGAAGACTGGAGAAAATATGGATGGATGTGATACTAAACAATATGGATTGTAGATGTTTAAATGATGACATATTACTCGATAAGAATGATTGGAGAAGGATTATCAATGTGATCAACCCGACTTAATTCTCTTTTGGTTCATGTAGCTTGCCCCAAGTACTTGGGATAAAGGGCTTAGTTGTTATTGTTGTAAAGTTTACCTTGATATCACATAAACCCTTGCACTTTCAAAGTTTGTACCCCAATAGATTGCCCCTTCAAAGTTTACTTCCATTGGTATATTGATCCTTTACCATTGGAAAGTCATTTGCCGGTAACATGACCACTTTTTAAATCAAAATGTTCTCAGAAATATCCTCCCTGGAGTTGGAAAAAAGTTTCCTAAAATTAAAGTTAAAAATCAGAGTAATTACTAAACCCTGTGCCTTTCTTTGATCAAAATTGTGTCTAAACTTTGTTACTAATCCATACCTAACACACTCCTCATTTGTTACCCGAAACCCCCACAACCTAATCCTAATTCTACGTGTGTACATTTGTCAAACCAAAACCTATTTCCAGGCCAATCCAATAGTATGTTGTAACGTGAATGTATAGATCAACTTAAACACTATGATTTCCCCATCCCACTCATAGTCACAGCCACACCTACCCTACTGCATACGGGCCCATAAAAAACACCCCGTTGTATGAAACTGAGAAGGCTGGGGATACATATGCCAGCAAATTAGCCCTTTTGCCCTGCTATTAAAACTAATCTTCAAGCCTTGGAGATGAGTTTTCTTTTTCTTTACTTCTCTACTTCTGTTCCTATTTCATTTTATTATTATATACCCCCTTCTCTCTCCCATGTGGGATGTTGGGGGAGCAAGGCCAGCTAAACATGAGCAAATTTAACAGTATCACTTGAAAACCAAATTAAGAACTGAAAATAAGAGAATCAGAGAGGAATATAGAGAGGTGGAGGAAATTCAGATGATTGGCATGCATCTCAACTTCATTCTCTCACACCGGCAATGCTTGCTCCCTTGGAACCCAGCCACATACACATAGTTAGGAGCTGGTGATAGTTGACAAGGGGTATTGTCACTAATATGGACAGGTTGAGTTTGGGTCAAAATATAAATGCCTTGATCAAACCAAATCCTATTTAGTGTGTTTTATGTGTTTTCTTCTGAATTTGGGCATCCCGACACACATCTAAATTCAATTTCATAAACAATCCCTTTAAATTTATTTTGTGTTTTGACTCCTCTGGAACCTAAATTATCATAGTTATCTTCTATACTTTGTATGTTGCAATTCTGCTAATTTTTCTAATATCATTTTGAAGATGGCTCCAAATCCTCTACAGAGCCTTATTTTGTACTCCAGCCAATCTCCATCCCCACCCCCTTCCAAAACAGTTCCACTCTTTTGTGGGTCTACTTATAATGTCACTTAAATGGTATTGTATATTCATATCAGCAGAGCAATTGTACTTTTATAGTTATAAAATTACAAAACTAAAAGTCTAAATCGTCAACATTATTTCAGTTTGATATTCCTATCGGTCTACCAAAGATTATTTTCCCCTTCAAGTATCATTTACGAAATAAATATCTGAAATTATTTTCTTCAAGTATAATATCTGAAATTCTGCACCTGAAAAAAATTGATAAAATCACAATAAAGAGGCTAGAGACCTTGTTCTAAGTAAAAACACAAAGCATGTCATAAAAACTATGTAGGATGTGTAATTCTAAAATTAGCTGTACCCGTACCAGACACGTATCTGATGTGCATTTGTCACCAAAGCTTCTTGACACTTCTCGAGTTTATGCTTATTACTGTGCATTCAATTTTTATTATATATTCTGTAGTAAGACACTTTGGACACTTCTTGAGTACTCTTCAATAATTTTGTTGAAAATTTATTAACCATGCATTAAATTTTATAATAAATTTCTAAGTCAAGACACTTTGACATTTCTTGGACACGTACATATCTCGTACATTTCTTACACTTTCTTGTTTACATCACAAAATTTTAGTTATATAATTTCTTTTATTTATGTATCAAAGCTACTTTGTACAAACACTAGTGCCTTCTACTTCTGAAAGACATACAACAACAACAAATTCTTTATCAATTATCACATAATTTTAGGGTTGGCTTTTACTCGTGAAAAGCATATTTGATTTAAATTTGTGAAATGCTATCCAGTCTGGGTTATGCTCTTCGAAAATGGCATCTGAAACATCACTTCATGCTTGCAGGCAGGTATCTACATTGTTTTATCAGCAGAAACTTTGAGATCATTGAAATTTCTGTGAGGACCAATCATTGTTTTGAATAATAACAAATATTTAGTGCTACATGATTTTAGTTGGGGTAGTTGATTGCAGGACCTGAAGTTTATAGATTACACCCTTCAACAAAGCTCTGGCTGTCTTTTGTCCTCCGATAATAGTAGGAACTCATTGCTAGGATATATGAATTGACATGATAGCGGATTGTGCAACAGGATTTTGATGAGAGCTGTCTGACAGCATTTGACTATCTTTGTTCTACGGCATCCCTCTTTGTTTGACACCCATGAGGATTAGTTTGAAAGCAAAAAGAAAAAAAAAAAAGGGGGGGGGGGGGGGGGGATACACACTAGTTAAGCATTTTGTGAAATTGCTTATTTTATTTATTTTGATATGCCTCTAAAACTAGCTCTGCCAGTACTTAAAGTTTTTATCTTTTCACTATCTGTTCCAAGGCAGGATAAATGTAAACGGTTGGGGTAGGCCTTCTTTTAACTTTGGTTTACTCCCAGCATTTTATAACTCGTGTCAAATACCTTCCAAACCCAGCTATAGTCCTCACCTAACTCACTTTAGGGGATATATTTTAAATAGCTTACAAAATATTAGAGAATGTTCAAGTGAACAGTATATTTAGGGACGTATATATTGATCCAGAAAAATGTTGAAGTATAATTAGTTTTTTAAATTATAAGTACCTGAACTTAATATGATATTCATCTTCTTTCTTTATTTGATAAATTTTAAGTAGACACTAGCCTTGGTATTTATTCTTCTCTGCCACTGCCATTCTGTCTCAAATTTTGTTTTATTAAAAATTGTTTATGAAGTTTAATTGTGAATTTTATCATTTCTTGTGCTATTTTCCTCGATCTGTACAATTTTACCGTTGTTGACAACTGTTGATTCAACTGCAGAATTTCATGGCTGAAGCTGGTGCCCCAGCACAGAATGCAGCACCTCCAGTTGACCATGGTTATAGCTCGTACCAACCATCTTATGGATCGACATATGGTGCTCCTCCAATCAACTCTGGTCCTGCTGCTCCCCCTGGTGGAGGTTATGGTTCAACATACGGTGCAAATTATGGATACTAAACTTAATATGGTTAAGCTAACAGTAAATCTAGTGTAAAATCCGACTTTCAGGACAGATGCAGGCTAGTTTTTGAGTAATTGGACATATAAACTGTTGCTAGAGAAAACTTATGTTTTGCAGTTTGCTATGAGGTACATTTTTTGCACCATGCTGTAACTAAACTCATTGTTCTCCTTGCATTGAAAATTTGAGATTTTCTGCACTGTTTCCTTAATATGCTTGCATGATCCTTTGTTTGTTCTCACTGTGTCCAGCACTTCTGGATATGCTCCATGCACGAAATCTGGGTAGAATTTGGGATCGAATTACAAGGTGTGTTTTGGATTTCTTTTTGAACTTAATGGGCTTTTTGCTTTGGTGCTTATGAACTTGGTAACTTGCCGAAGGCCCATGTTAAAGCCTTCATGTTAGCAGGTGCAAGGTGGTTTGTTGATTCTCTTTCATGTATTTGATCCCCGTTCATCTCTTCATGAGGTTGTGGCATTACTACTCAGTTATAGATTGTTTTCATGTCACTGGTTTATGAGCTTTGCTGGAGAGATTATCTCCTGATTCATGTAGCATTAGTTTACATGGACAAAGACTTTTCAAATGACTTGTACGAGCAAGATAGAGCTGGCACCTCTGTCGGGCGGCTAGCTGGCATGCCCGGAGGATGTGTCAGGCATGTCTCACCAAAGACAGGCTAGCTGGCATGCCCGGAGGATGTGTCAGGCATGTCTCACCAAAGACAGGCATCGGTTGGGGGGAGTTTCCAGAGGGGCATACCACAGGCATCGGTTGGGGGGAGTTTCCAGAGGGGCACACCAATTTTCCTAGTGAGCTCATTAGATAATAAAATTTTAGTCACCAATTTTCCTAGTGAGCTCATTAGATAATAAAATTTTAGTCGGACGGAAATAAATTTGAAAAGTAGGCTCACTGGAAAAAATGGTGTGCTCCTTTGGAGGTGGGGCCAGGGCCTAGCAATGTGGACCCCAAGCCCGTGTGGGCATTGGAACTGTGCCCAGCTCGCCTCTCTCAATGGCTATTTTGGGGTTTTTCCATTTTTTTGGCTTTTTTGTAAAAGCCTCCCTATTGACTAAAAGATCTGTTGGGGGAGGTTTGAAAGAAAAAAGAAAACTCCAACAACTTTCCAACGGAGCGCACCTTTTTTCCTTGTGAGCCCATCCTCTCTTTTGAAAAAATATGAGTTTTCCTAGTGAGCATACTCAAAATTTCCTCAATTACCTTTCTTCTTTTCTTGCCCACTATCACATATTTTCCCCCATTTTGCGATTTATTCTTCCCAAGTCCTAGACCCAAACTTTTCTTGCTGTGCCCTCGCCTCCGGCCTCCCACTCCCGAGAACAAAAAAGACGCAATCTTTGGCGGTCAAGAATCGGCAACGAACTTTTTTAAAGAAGTTGGTTGAAGACATGGAATGTTTCAGCGAGGAGGCAATGAGGGAGCGAGGAGGCGATGAGGGACCGGGAGCCGTACCTGCACCACGAGATGGTGGAGAGGATTCGAGAGCAGCAGATGATACAATCTATAAATATTAATGAATTGGACTCGGAAGAGAAAAAGTGCAGCCGATTAGTGGATTCACATTGTTGCTTGAATTTGTATTTCGTATTTATGTATTCTATTTATCTTAAAACGATACAGTTGAATAAAAATTTTGTTCATGGAGAAATCTTAAATACTGAATTTGATTTGATTCTTATACAATGTTTCCGAAACCTTATGCAAGCTTATTGGAGATTATGAAAAATTTATTCATCCCGGACAGCAATTCCTTGCATTTTATGCCATTGTCTAGAGTAGACAGTCCGGATTATGAGAGGCCTATTCGGGGTTATAGTCTGGATGGACTGTTTAATGTTCGGGGTATACAACCCGGACAGAAATCACTATGTCCGGGGCATACAGCTCGGACAGAAATTAGTGCATGTCTGTGCTAATTTCTCGAAATTTTAGTGTGATTTGAGTTGTGTGCATGTTTGTGCTAACATATATGACTGCTAAAGAAGCATGGTGACCATGGCAACCTAATGTACTATGGTCTGCTTATATGACTCAAATTTGAATACCTTCCAAGAGTTTATAAACATGCAAAAATGGCGGTGAAATGATCATACCAATATAAACGAGATTCAACATATTATAAATAAGCACAACTTAGGTGTTATGAAAATTTCAAATCTGGAGCACCAACTAGGTCCGGGGGCAACAGGCCGGTCAAGAAATAAAGTGTTCAAGGCGTAAAATCCGGACATATCTTTTATTGTCCGGGATGTTAAATTTGGACAGCTAAGATAAACCCAAAATCGTCCTTCGGTCCAAATTTGGACAGTTAAATGTAGAAATTAAAATAAATAATATAGAAATTAAAAGAGAATGATGGATTTATATCTCGAAAGACTTTCGATCGTTGAATGGAACTAAAGTCATATTCGTATTCTCCATTTTCTTCATCGTAAATCCAAAAAAATATTGCTCTTTCTTAGGGTTCTGAGAAAAAAAAGAGATGATTGAAGCTAATTATTACTTTAATTTTTGAGATAATTTACTTAAATAGAGAGTAAGAGAATTTGAGCTTGGGTGATAAAATCTATTTTTTCCCCACTTTTTCTGCAGCTCGAGCGGAAAAATAAAAGAGAGTATAGAGGTTGAAGATGGGGGCACTTTTGTCCTATAATTTGAATGGCAAAGTTGTAAATAAAAATAAAATTCTATGTGTGCTCCCTAGGAAAATTGGCGTGCTCCTTCGGAAATTCCCCAACTATAGAGATGTAGGTGGTGGTTTTTTTCCTCCCCTCTCTAGCCCTACAATATTTCCTAAACTATTAATCTTCCTTAAAACTTTCTCTAATTCTTTCAAATCTCTCTAGTTATTATAATCTCACTCAAATTGGTGTGAATATTCTCTCATGACTCTCAACATCTTAAAATTTTCAACATTCTCAACGTTTTCCTCTTTAATCGGGTTTAACTTTCAACTCAGAAGATTGATGTAGTGTTGTTTTAATTTTGATAGTTTATTTTTATGGTTTAAATAATAGAATATACATTAACTTCTCTGCTGCTGGTACTAGTCATCAGACTAGTTCTATTTTTCATGTTTTTCTCTTATTCCCGAAGAGTAAGAAACTTTACAAAAACCTTTAGATGGCATGCTCAATATTCCTTTTACTCGACCACAAAATTATGACTATTTCATAATCCACTAATTAGATTGTGTTTTCTTAGCCTACTCATCTTCCTTCTTCTTTATGATTAATTCACTTCATCTAGAAAATTTAAATATGTTATTCGAAAAAATAATTGAAGAATGTTTAGAAAGACTAGATGCAAAATGCCACGCCCTACTCCCAAAATATGGTATGCAAGTACGTTAAACAGATATCGGCAATATACTCATAACGAATATAGTAAGCCCACTAATATATCAGTCACAATTATCACAACCATAAAACAATCAATACAAGTAAATGTAATAAAAGAAACTCTTTTATTTCATTGTGGAAATTACATTAAGACAACAAAAATTAAACTAAGCACGGACCTACATAAAAGGTCATTTTATTACAAAATTATTCATAAAAGGAAGACTAAGAGAAATCAACATCTATATCTCTTCAATTATCTCCGGAAAGTCCACCTGGTCATCACAAGTCTAATTTATTGGTTCTATCTCAAAATCTGGATATGCACATATAAGTCGTCAGGTTGCGACTAAATAAAAAAAAAACAATACTAGTATGAAAGATAAAAGAGCAATAATTGAAATAATTATGCATGAATAATATGAGTGCCAAAGTACATATGAATGTAAATATAGAATGAGAATTAATTTATTAATTAGGTACATTATAACGGTTATTCTAATCAAAGTTAAGCTCTAACATCATGTCAAATTTTTTAATTTAAGGTGTCAATGATTATTGGAGAAACTAAATGATATTATATCCGTATTTTGATTGTCTTCTATACAAACTCGGAAAAATGGTCACCAGGATCGTCCGGAGCTGATCCGGACCTGCACAATGACAAACAATAATTTTTAGATGTGATACAGCTAATCACCATGCACCATTGTGTGCGCAAAAATCAGTTGTACAACTTAACAGTACATCCGAAACACAGTTTTCACATCAACAAGTGTCATCCCCAACCCCATATTGTTTACAGTTAAGTACAATATATTTTCATTCTATATGAACTTGATTCAGTTTAAGTTTAAGCATAGTTTAAGTTCAAGTATAGTTCAAATTCATTATGGTTTAGTTATTCTTAGAGAGATATTTTCAATTGTAACATATTACTGAAGTTTTAACCACTAATTTTAGAGATTTCTAATTGCATATTATAATGACAGCCAGAACATAGTAGGAAAGTGGGAGATTTTTCATGCAAGAAAGTTCCTTAATTAGATAACCACTTTCCTTTAGAACTCTTTTATAGACAATATTGCCCTACAACATTACAATCATCATCACCATCAATTAGTATTTTAAATTACTATTATTTTTTAAATCAATTTATAACCTATGTTTCATTTTGTTAAAGTCTATGAGACTATTAAATTTTATATATTTAATTAACACTTAATGATAAAGACATGTTAGAATGAGGAATGTAAAATAAGAGTATGATAATATTTTGGAAATAAATTATGCTTTATTTAAACAGTGTTATCGAAGGAAATAATAATCTATATCATATCATACATAAACAATTATACAAATTAAAAAAATAAATTATTTATATTTAATAGGAATAGGGCATGCAAGAAGTGAGTTCGAGAAGAAACTCACCTTTATTTGAAAGTGTGTTTGTCAAATATGTTAAGACTATAGTTTTTATCCAAATCAATATCTACATAAAGAAAACCATTACAGAGATAATTAAGTATATTTCTGTGATAATAATAAATTTTCTTCAATTTTAAAGACATATAAAAGAAAGTTATAAAAGCTAGTGGTTTTAAACAAACAAATAAATATAATATTCATCTTATTAGGTCTATAAGATGAAGGGGTGTTTTTATTAGGTTATTATTGGGAGTTATCTATCTAGATCCAATAAGATATATGTAAAAAAAAAGAGAGGGAACCTACCTCTTAACAGATTCCAAGGAAGATGGGAAGGAGTTGTTATGTAAGAGGCTCTAGTGAAGGTGGTTGGACGTGGCTCAAGCATGATGCATATTCGGGTAGTAAAAACGGCTTACAACTCGAAGCCTTTGGTGGTCAACGACGCTTTGACGGTTAGCGGTGCTTCAGCGCTCGGCAGCACTTTGACGAACAGTAAAAGAGGAGAGATTAAAGTTTGGTTTAAAGAAGAAAAAGAATCAAGATAAATGGAGAGTTTATATATGAGTTAGAAGGTTTGACTGAAGGGAGAGAGTAATGGAATTAAAGAGAGATTCGAAGGAAAGTTTGAAATGAGCTTAATTGACTTAATTTTAGAAGAATTTTAAACATATATTTGAAATTGGTCAAATATCATAATTGTAGCTGATTGTGGGGCTTTAATGTTAGGTTTTTTTTTTTTTTTTTTTTTGAGATTCAAATGGAATAATCAGCTGAAACAAGAGCGCTAGACGTTTGCCCCGAAAGAGCACACCAGGGAGCACACTTAGGGGAGCACACTGGGAGCGCCGTTGCGCACTGAGGAGCATGTGCCTCCCAAATGAGTGCATCCCAGGCGCGTGCATGCCCAAGAGCATGCATGCCCAGGATCATGCACACGCATCCCCGACACACGCATGTCTCCTAGGTGCACATATTCCTAGCACGTGCCTCCCAAGAGATTTTCTGTAGACAATGAAAAGAACCCAGCTTAAAAAGAAGCAGTATGGAGTCTAAACTAATCATGCATGCGCATCCAAATAGGCACGTACCACAAATCAGTATGCCCATCACCAAATGTACGCTCAAACGGGTGGGCGGCATAGACCTGCACCCTTCCCTGGGCGCCTTGTACATACCAATGATAGCACATGCCAACATCGTGGATCCTCCATGCACCAAAGATTGTACACATTTAGGGACACAAATGCACCAAGAATCGTGCTCAGGGTTGTGCGCGCCCATGGCCATGCGGGCATGCCGCATGTGCCTAGACTGTTCATGACCAGGGCAGTAAGCGCCCAGGACAGTGCTTGCCAAGGGCAACACATCCATGACAGCAAGCGTCATGGGCAGCGCATGTCCAGGTGCACGTAGGCGCCCAAGGGAGCGTGCCCAAGTGCGCACGCCCTGATGTGCATGTGCACAAGGCTATGCACACGCCCAGAGCTGCGCGCGCCTTGTGCACTCTAAGTCTACGCTTCACGCATGGAGTCAGTTGTAACGCTCTGGAGAATCTATTTCAACTTTCCACTCCTCATATCATAAGATTGATACTCCAGATATGAAGGGATTGAGAGAATGATTACTCCTAAGAGGTTGTAAATAGCCATCTCCAGAGACAGAGAAATGAGGAACATAATAGATAAGTAAAAGAAAGTCACAGAGCTTCTATGTTCCTGCTTTCCTCTCCAACTTGAACTAGGTTCTGTAGAAATCAATCAGCATTTGGATTGTCAACAGAAGATCATAACAACCTTCCACCACTGCCCAAGAGCCCACAAACAAAAATGAAAAGAGTCATATCTTTTTCTTATCTTGTAATCCTAATTCTAGAGATTGTAATTTTCTCTTTTTTACTTGCTGTAATTTGTCAATGACAATGGAAAAGAAAGTTTCGAATTCGAGCCTACAAAAATTGGTGACCATAGTGGGGAGTCTCTCTTTACTGAAGAGAAAATGGTGGCACAATCCAATATTATTGTTGGTTCCTGCGGCTCCAAACCCATAAGGTATTATTGCCGGGTGACAGTCAACAAATAGAAAGCATTATCGCCTATCAACAACGATGAGGCATCATTGTCTATTAATAAAGATGAGGCGTTATCGCTTGTCAAAACTCGAGAATGCACACTTCTGCACTTGCCCTTAGGACGCGAGTGCCTGCATGCACGCTAGGAGCGAAAACTTCCGTGAGCCCCGAGATCACGTGGAGCGTGAAACTCTACACGTGCTCCAAGGCAAGCTCGCAAAGCATGCTGTTCAGAGCGCTTCTGCACGTGCCTGTAGGCGTGCGTGTGGAGTGTACTGTTTTGCGCACGCATCTGAGCGTGCTTGTAGGTGCATGAGCTGAGTGCGCTGCACCTGAAGACTCACATGCTGTCAAGCATCCGCAAGCACGCAGAGCAAGTCCTCAAGCATGCACTGCCACGCGCCCACAAGCACGCACAGACCGTGCCCTCAAGTGTGCAAAATTCAAGGTGCACAAGCTCCCTGCCCACAAGTTCTATGCAACCAAGTTTTTAAGAAAACTTATGAAGAATTAATAGCCAATGCTCGTAAAATTTTCGGATAGCTCGACTCCCATGTAACTTGCGCGACATGACTCAAGGGAGCATATTTAATTATATTGGATAAGATAGTGGAAGATAATGATTAAAATATCAACTTCATATATTAGATATGAATTCAAATGTGTCCAAAGAAGAGATTATGTATGATCTGAAAAACTATTGGGGGTCTTTCAATTTGAGGAGTATTGGAAATACCAAACAACCACCAACACGATAATCATTATGAGATGATATGAGGATAGTTATTTTTCAGATAAAAAAACGATGTCCAAAATAATGTTAGCACATTGACTGAAGATGAATCCATCCAAATTGTCTTTAGTGCTATTAAGGAAGATTGTCCTCATATTTGTGATCACATCCGGAGATAGTTATGATATTACAACCCTTCGATTGTCCATGTAGAAAAAATTGTATCTCACGATGCATAATGTTACTCTCACTGCCCATGCATCAGAAATTGGGTCAAGCTCAAGTCTCAGTTGCAACTACTTAAAAAAGACACGTAACTTGTGAAGCCTGCATTAATCATGAGTCTTAAGCAATTAGATGCGAGGCTCAGTCTAGTGTGACTAAAATCATGCATAAAGCTCAGCCCCATCTGAATCAAATCAAATGTGAGGCTCAACTCCATGCATAACTTGTGAGACTCAACCTCATGTGAACCAGAGCAGGCATATGGCTCAAATTCGCATAAATCACTTAATACATAATCCTCATATGCAGCAATCTAAGAAATATTGCACAGCCCACCCGGAAGTATGGCCCGTGTTTCAGGTGGGCTCTAGCTTCCACATGGCCCACCCAGGGTGTAGGGTCTGTATTTCATGAGGGTTCTTATTTATTGCAAAGCCAACATGTAGATCAAAATTACAGTTTTAAGTCAGACTCAATTTCAGCATGTAATCCTAACGAAATTTAGCCACAAGGAGTGACCAAAAGTGACATCTGACCTACATATAGAGTGAGGTTTAAATAAATTATTCTTGTTGCAGGGCTTGCTATAATCAGGGCCTACCAAACAAAATACTTTCCAGCCCGAGAAAATGAGCTCTCTTTCTTAACCATGAAGAGGTTCTCATATCTAAGAAAGGCGAACAAAATCATCTAAAGCAATGGCAAATTTGTTTTTTCCATGTGATTTGCATCGATCTTGATGTACATAGATATAGCATAGCCCACTGTATTGGGGATGGTTACTCCCAATCTTTTGTTTTAGAAGAAGCTATATCTATCATCAAAGCAACAACTAATATGGCCAACTGCAACAATATCTGGATGATTTAAAAAAAGGGGGAATGGACAGATATCTGTCTATCATTCAACTATAATCTCCTCTAATACCCAGTGAGACTTCATCTTCTCATTATCGGTCTGCATTCATTCTAGTCTCTGAAGACACTTCAGCCTGATACGGGCTCAACAAATCATTAAATAATTGATTCTTTACTCTACATTATGAATTGATTCAATTGGGGATGTGCATTTGTGAAGTTCCTAAGGCTCCCCCATTTTCTCATATGATTCATGAAGCTTACAATATGGCAATCAACCAAACCAACAAAGCTCTACTCCAAGACAAATATTTATCTTACAAGTTCAACTAAGCTGAAAACTAGTCAAGACTTTCTAGCTTTGCAGTTGAAAGTATTCTTATTCAACCAAGTAAGACACTAATCTTACCATTCGTCCAGGAGATGAAGATGTGTAACTCAAGCAACTCAAGTTTCGGACAGAGTTCCTCAGCCTCCATGCAGAGTTCAAAATCACACTCGCATATCTCAGCTCCCATGTGAGATTTGTCATGATACTCGCATGTCTCAGGTCGCATACGAGATTAGTCATTCGCATACGAGATTAGTCATGACACTCGCGTGTCTCAATCTATACAAGAGACTCAAATTGGCATTTGCATGTTCTCATCATTGCATAGGCTCATCTTTAGGGTTGCACCCATTTTGCGTCCAAGGCAGAAAACATAAGCCTTATCCTCAAGGTATGTAGTCTATAAGGCACACGTGAAATAGGCTTCCTCTATAAAGCTCTCTTGGAATTGAAGCACCTTAGTTCATTCATTATGGATCAAAATTATTCTGGATAATTGAAAAAATAGGGTATGTCTTCATCTTAAGGCCAAGATTAGATTTTGGCAAGGGACGTCGAAACCTCTATGCTCTTTTGTGCCCGAAGAGAAAGGAACCGGATTATTATATGAAATTGGCAGGGGATTATGATATGTCACAACGCCTGATCTTTCGGATATGGATGGTATGATATGTCAGAATGTAGAAAACTCTGACTTGGACTCAGATAGCATTCTAAGAGTACCATCAAAGGAATTGGCTATGAGCATTACATTTGCCAGCCAAAATCCTAACGAAGAGCATAGTTGACTCTTTCTCAAGGCAGAGTGTTAGCTAAGCATCTTGATGTCCAATAGAACATGCACTTTGAGCAACATGAACCACATATCAAAAACAAGGTGGTTCAAGTAAACATAGGTGATGAAGCTAATTCCCTAAGCCCGTATTTATAAGTGAAAGTTTATCTTCTAGTGAAAGTTTATCCCCTAAGCCCATAACTCTCATATAAGAATATACCGATGTTTTTGCTGGAACTATGAAGGCATGTCAAACTTAGATCCTCAAGTTGCTATGCATCGGCTTAATATTAATCCAGATTCAAAATCAGTCAAGCAAAATCAAAAGAAATTCCATCCGTAGTTAAAGGAATTAATTAAAGATGAAGCTAAGATGCTTATACAATCTAGTTTCATCCGGAAAGAGCAGCACCCTGATTGGGTAGTGAATATTATTCCGATTTCCAAGAAGAATGGAAAGATTTGAATTTGCATCGATTTTCAATATCTAAATGTGGCATGCCCCAAGAATGAATTTTTGCTTCGAATAATGGATGTCATGAGCGATTATACTTGCGAATTTGAAAGGATGTCCTTTATAGTCAGATTCTCTGGGTATAGTCAAATCAAGATATAACCTAAAACTGATAAGTGCACGTCTTTTAGAATACTATTAGGAATGTACTGCTAACACTTATGCTGTTCGGTTTAAAAAATGTAGGTGCTACATATCAACATGCTATGAGCATAATGTTCTGTGAGCATCTCCGTAACACGGTAGAGTACTACGTGGATGACCTTACTATCAAGAGTCACAATAAAGACGATCATCTCTAAGACCTAAAAATGGTGTTTGATATTATGAGAAAACACCTGTAAAATGAATCCTACTATCTTTTCTAGGTGTCTCTTGTAGTAAATTTCCTGGATTCATTGTCATATCCACGAGTATCCACATAGACCCAGAATAGATAAAAGCGATTCAAGAAATGTAACCACCAAGTAACCTCAATGAACTTCGAGGGTTACAATGAAGAAAGGAATGCTATTTGTTTGGGATAAAACTTGTCAATAGGTTTTTGAGAATATCAAAAGGTACCTCATGAAACCCTTATTGCTGACACCTCCTGTATCAGGAAAGTCATTCTTAATATATGTTCGGGTAATGGACTTGGTGTTTTATTGGCCCAAACCAATGAGTTGGGCCATGAGCAGGATTTTTACTACCTTAGCAAAACTATGGTAGGCACAAAACACCTATATACTCCGATAGAAATAGAGTGCTTGCAAAATGCAACACTACTTAGTAAACTAAACAATTCATGTAATTTCTCGGATAAATCCCTTGTACTTGTGACCAAACCTGGGTCACTGAATTGCAGGTTAGATAATTGGTCAATTCTTTTTATCATAGTGTGATATGCGATTTATACTGCAAAGGGCAATCAAGGAACAAGCTATCACTGATTTTGTAGCTGAATATCCTATCTCGGAATTCTCTAAACTTTACGAGAATATTCTACACGAAATGATAGAGTCAATATGACTTCCAAAGAACCGGTTTGGCTGTTATTCTTCGATGGAGCCACTTGAAGAAGTTCTACCGGAGTGAGTGTAGTTCTAATATCCCCACATAGCCAGGTGATCTCTTGGGGGTACTCGCTCATTCAGCCATTTCTAATAATATATCTGAATACAATGCGTTTTTAACAGACCTTCAAATCGCGCAACATCTGGGAATTTAGCATTTGGTAGCTTATTGGAATTCCAAACTCATAGTAAATTAAGTAAGAGGAGAATATAAAGTCAAGCATAAATATTTCCTACCTTACTATCAGGCAATAATTAAAATTGCTAACTCATTCTAGGGGTTTTACATTGATTATGTGTCACGACATGAAAACATATACGCTGATGTCTTGGCTTCCCATACAACTACATTAGTTCTCCCTGCTAAATTTAGCAAACTCATTGCGATTAAAAGTTGTAAGCTTCTTTTCCCTAAAGAAGTACTTGAGGCAAATGAAACCCATGCATCAGGGATGAACTTCAAGCTTAGAGATTGGCAATTCATCTTCGTCGACGTCACACTCCATGGGATATTGCCGGAGGATCCCAAAGATGCCGTTAAGAATGTGTTTTCATCCCCATATAGCCCAGTCGCCAATGGCCAAGTAGAAGCATTCAACAAAAATATCGTGAAGGTTTTGCAGAAATTCATCATATCAAGTCAGCACAATTGGGACGAGAAACTAGGAGCTTATTTATGGGCTTATCGCACAACGGTAAGAACACCGATAAAAGCCACATCCTTCTTCCTTGTGTCTGTGTGTGAGTTATCCTACCTCTGGAAATCCAGATTTCTTTCCTTGGGTGGTATTAGTAACAAGAATGATCACTGAAGAAAAAACAAATGACTATGAGAATTAGAAGCGTTAGACAAAAAACGCTTAAAAGCTTAACAACAAATAGAGTTTTATCAAACACGAATATCTCGAGCCTCTAACCAGAAAGTTGTTGTGATAAATTACTTCAAGCGCACAGTATCGATTATAGCGCTATACAGGTCGTCCCGCAGAGATCTCAGGTGTTTTCCGATTCTTACTATTTCTTTAGTTCTAGTGGATTAACAAAGAATTCTAAGTTGGGCAAAGATTATTTCTAAGTTCTAAAGATTAGCTTAGGATTTCAAATTTGTTAGAATAATAGCCTAACAGTGAATTATCTCTTTCTTCCTATCTTTTTAATTATTCACAGTTAAGTAACATATTAAAAAGGTGACCTTTGTAATTTATTTTAATTAAGTGCCCATAAGTATAACCTATCAAGTGATGTGGAAGTATAGACTATCAAAGATAACACCTTTCTTAAAAATAAATCATATTAAGTAGAAAATCTCATAAATAAAAGAAAAGAAATAAACTTTAAACCCTAACCTAAGCATAGGCTATCAAAAAATCGAACTTAAGTATAACCTATCAAAGAAATTAGATTTACAAGTTTATCCAATTCAATTTATTTATAGGAAAATCTTTATTGATAATTCTAAAAACAGACAAAGAATTAGAATTCCAAACTTCATCTAAGCATAGATTATCAAAATATTAATTAAGTATAATCTATCAAAAAATTATGTTTTGTGAACTCTATCTTTTATTTATTTATAGAAAAATCATAACTTTATTTATTTATAAGAAGAAGATGAGATAAATCCATGTTAGATCTATTAAACTAACTTTATCTACATCCTAGGGCTAAAGAAAATACGCTAACTATATTTCTAGTAAGCAAAATCCTATTTTTATTCGTAAATACAATAAAATCTAATCTAGAAAGCGATAAATCTATACTAGAAAGCAATTAACTCTATCTAAAAAGAAAATAAAGAATTAAAAGCAATGGCTTATCTCTGGAGCACGGTATTGTGACCGTCACCCCTTCATTAAAATCCTAATTTTATTAATTTAAAACGAGTACAAAACTTACAGGATTCTCTTAGAATACAAGTATACGGCCAATATATAGACTTTGAAAATCAAACCCTAATTCTAACAGAAATGAAAAACTACAAAATTATAAAGAAACCACTGAAGAAAAATCAGCTTGTGGGGCCCACTTTGGGCTGCTATTTGGCGGTAATTACCGCTAATTGGCTGCACTTTTTTGAGATATTGGCTTGAAATTTCTTCCGCATGAGTCTCATGTCTCGTACTCTTGGTTTCCTTAACTGTATTTGACTTTTTAAACTCTTTAAACTCTTTAAACTTTTTTGAGATATTGGCTCTCTTTAAACTCTTTTCTGGACTTGATTTCCTAATCCGGCTCTGATTTCATGTCATCTCCTTATACAAATAAAATTCCTGAAAAACACACTAAAAATACCCGAGTAGCATTATTTATATACAAAAATAGATAATATGAAGGTTATAAATATGCAATATATAGCACTCATCACACCCCACACCTATCTTTTACTAGTTCTCAAGCAAAACCTAAATCTAAGAAGAAAAAGAAAAATCCTAACTCACTTTCGCCAGAACCAAGATTGCACTTAGCTTGTGCAACAAGCATTTAAACCCCTAGATTGTCCACTATAGATTACCCTAGTGGACGAGTATTGTCTCGTGAGGGTTTGCAGTGAATATACCCACAAAATTCATGAATAAAATAGATTAAGGAATAAAGAAAAGAAAAATAAGGATAATAAAAAATTAAGAAAAATAAAAATTTAATACAAAAGAAAGAAAAATCTTTTTTTATAATGATATTTTTATAAATTAATCTCACTAATATACAAACTCAAGAACGCATTTAGATTATCAATTTTCAAATCGAGTGTCATATCAAATACACTTATCATTTTAATCAAAAATTTAAATACTATCTTTCAATACCCACTAACAGATAATCCATTAGCTCCTATACATCTACGTGCACGTGTGATAGTCTACTTCGGTTTTGGACTTCAACTCTAACTCATGATTCATCTCCTCTCTCATAACAATTTTTTTTTCTTTTTTTTCTTTTTTTTAAGAATATTTCACCTTTCATGTGAATATTCACGCTTACTTAGGCGCAAAGTACCGTGTTACTCGGTTCATACTCTTTTTTTTAAGAATATTTTACCTTTTATGATAATATTCACGCTTACTTAGGCGCAAAGTATCCGATTACTTGGATTATACTCTTTTTTCACTCTTGAGCCTATTGCCTTAATACCAGGCTCACCTCATTATTTTATCACTCTCGAGACTATTGCCTTAATACCAGGCTCACCCCATTATTTTATTCTCACTATTTTTTTATTTTTTTCTCTTTTTTTCTTTTTTTTTTGTTTAGAGAGAGAAGACTTACTCAATTGTTATCATCTTTATCTTTAACCTAATAAACTATTGTGAAGTGAAAAATAGATATATACTTGCCTCAAAACTACTATTAGTGGTATTTATTTTTTGGATTTTAAGTTTTTTCATAAAATTCAAAGTGTATCGTCCAATTTACTTTCCTATTCAATTTTAAATCTAAATTTGTTCCTTTATCTGTAATTAGGTTGATTTATTGATAAAAATGCAAAAAATTATTGTTAATTTTTTAAATTTATTTTTTTAGTTTTTTTAATTTTTTTTCAGTTAGTTATTCTGAAAACTACCCAAAGTGTAAAATAAAGAAACCCAAAAATCATCTAAAAATAAAATAAAAACTCTAAAAAAAACTAAAATCTTAGAAAAACACAAAAAATATCCTAACCCACTCCCCCACACCTAAACTCGTATATGCCTTCATACACAAATCGAGGGCGGTAAAATAAGAAAATTATTATACAAATATTATACACTTGTTAGAAAATTCAAACGGTTACGACCTCTTGATCGCTTTCCACTCTCATAATGTGTCCTTTTATGTTTAGATATGGATGAACTTAGTCTTTTTGTCAATTTTGTATTTAATCTCTCCATCTTACTTTTAATTTTTCTTAATTTATTCCAACCCTTCTTTCTTTTATTCAATAGTAAAATTTTAAGATTGGAAAGCGTACCTTTACCATCGTTCATATTCCATCCACGAGCATCTTTCATATTAGTAAGTATTTTGGTTTTATCAACTTATGAAATAACATACTCACTTTGGTATTGTGGAATCATAAGCTCGATTTTGGAGGGCTCTTTTAAATCATCAAGTACTATGACCTCTTCTTTATGAGGTTCTTTTCATTCTTCTAATATTTTGGGCTCGTCATGCAAATTTTTTTCAAACCTGTCATCATAACTTTCAAAAGAAAATGCCATACTAGTGGACTTATAGTTAGTAAAATTATTATGAAAGGATAAAAATTATTTTTCACAATTTCTTCACAATTTCCATCAAAAGAATCAAATGAAATGTGTCACTAGCAAGCTCATCATGAGGCAAATTACCAAGTAAAATATTTTCTTTATCACCAGTTTCATCATAATTATTTTCACAATGGTCTAAAAAAGTTGATCACAATGTTGAATTATAAACTCATCATGCACAAAATTATTTAACTAATTTTGAATCATATTTATTTCAAAAGATGACTGTAGTGGTTGCTCATTGGAGTCAGATATATTCAAATTATTAGATGGTTGATCTCCAAAATGTTTAGCTTAAGAAATTGCTTTGAGAAGATCATCCATACTAGCTGCAGTTTTAGAGGATGAATTTTGAGAGGATGATTTTAGCAAACCTTCAATACCTTCCTCAATTCTACGTTTTCGTTCCTCAGACTCATGATTGTAATTTTTCTTATTTTCTTCAAATGATTGCATTTTGTGATCATGAGTGAAATTTGATGGTGGATATATATGATAGATCTGTGTACATATTTGATGACAGATATGAAGTGATTGAAGGTAGATTCTCATGACATGCATAATTTACTTCTAATCTTTTTAATCTTTCATCTAATATATTCAATTGAATATCTTGTTCATGATTGAATGTAGAACATGAAAATAAATAGCCCATAAAGAAAGGATCAGATGGAGACTCTCTTGGTATGGCTCTTGATTATATGCAAAATTAAAATTATTCATCCATTCATAATTGTAATTTTGTGTATAAGAAGTGCTCGTAGGTTTATTATATGTATTGTGAATTTGATTATGACCTAATTCTAGCGAACTTCCTATCCATGAACACTGATAATAATTATGATATGGATCACGGCAATGATAGCAACCAATTGGATTTTGAAACATTTTTTTTATTTTTTAAATTTTTTATGAAGAAGGTGGAGAGGGAAAGAGATGGAAAAGAAAAAATAAAAACAATTAAAATTATATTTTTATATATTTTTTTATATTTCTTTACAGAACCAGGAACCCTAAATACAGAACTAGACAAAATTTGGTGGGGAAAGTCTCAAATATTACCGCTAATTAGCGGTAATTGCCTCTATTTAGCAGCAAAATTAGGGAATTTATCTCTCTGGTTTTTGTAGTGTGCTTCTGGACTCTTTTCTTTCTTTTTTACTTCCTCTATCTAAAGTTCCAGATCTATCCACACTCAACACACACTGTTAAGACGTAAAATGTTAGAAAAAGTAAGAAAATCACCGTCCATCCCCGACAACAACGCCAAAAACTTGTTATGACAAATTAGTGCAAGCGCACAATATCGGTTGTAGCGCTATACAGGTCGTCCCACAGAGATCTCAGGTGTTTTGCGATTTTTACTATTTCTTTAGTTCTAGTGGATTAACAAAGAATTCTAAATTGGGGGAAGATTGGTTCTAGAATTTCAAATCCATTAGAATAATAGCCTAACAGTGAATTATCTCTTTCTTCCTATCTTTTTCATTATTTACGGTTAAGTAACATATTAAAAAGGTGATCTTTTTAATTTGATTTTAATCAAGTGCCCCTAAGTATGACCTATCAAGTGATGTGCAAGTATAGACCATAAAAAATAACACCTTTCTTAAAAACAAATCATATCAAGTAGAAAATCTCATAAATAAAAGAAAAGAAATAAACTTCTAACCCTAATCCAAGTATAGACTATTAAAAAACCAAACTTAAGTATAACCTATCAAAAAAAATTAGATTTACAAGTTTATTCAATTCAATTTATTTATACGAAAATCTTTATTGATAATTCTAAAACCAAACAAAGAATAAGAATTCCAAACTTCATCTAAGTATAGATTATCAAAATATTAATTAAGTATAATCTATCAAAGAATTATGATTTGTGAACTGTATCTTTTATTTATTTATAGAAAAATCATAACTTTATTTATTTATAAGAAGAAGATGAGATAAATCCATATTAGATCTATTAAACTAACTTCATCTACATCCTAGGGCTAAAGAAAATTAGCTATCCATATTTCTAGTAAGCAAAATCCTATTTTTATTCATAAACACAATAAAATCTAATCAAGAAAGCAAATAAATTTATACTAGAAAGAAATTAACTCTATCTAAAAAGCAAATAAAGAATTAAAAGCAATGGCTTACTTCTAGAGCACGGTATTGTGGCCGTCACCTCTTCAGCAAAACCCTAATTTTATTAATTTAAAACGAGTACAAAACTTACAGGATTCTCTTAGAATACAAGTATACGGCCAATATATATGATTCGGAAATCAAATCCTAATTCTAACAGAAATGAAAAACTACAAAATTATAACGAAACTAGCGAAGAAAAATCAGCTTGTGGGGCCCACTTTGGGCCTCTATTTGGCGGTAGTTACTGCTAATTGGCTGCACGTTTTTGAGATATTGGTTTGAAATTTCTTCCACATGAGTCTCATGTCTCGTACTCTTGGTTTCCTTGACTGTATTTGACGTTTAACTCTTGAAAGTATTTTAATCTTATAGTTTTGCTCTCTTTAAACTCTTTTCTAGACTTGATTTCCTAATCCGGCTCTGATTTCATGCTATCTCCTTGTACAAATAAAATTCCTGAAAAACACACTAAAAATACCCTAGTAGCATTATTTATATACAAAATATGAAGGCTATAAATATGCAGTATATAGTACTCATCAAAAGTGAAAGAACAAACTTTCAAAAAAGGCATTCTGGTCTTAGTGGTCAGGCGACTAACAATCATAATATACAAGATCAAAGAAAAATTCCAACCAAATGGGAGGGTCCATTTATAGTTAAGACGGACTACTCAAATTGAGTATATCGATTGATCAATCAACACGATAATTGGATGATGATACTAATCAATGAGAAATTCCTAAAGAAATATTATTCTTGAAAGGAATAGAACCATTCAACTACATCTTCAATATAGCGAATGAAGAAATATTGTCTCACTGCTAATGTGAAGTTTTACACTCCCGATCGGGGATAACAGATGAAAATGAATCCTACTATCTTTATGACTAAAGATAACGGAAAATTTTGGTTCATAAACCCAAAGGAAATCCTCGCCAACCCTATCATGTTGTGGGTAAAAGAATGAATAATCCAATACCAAAGGGAAGAGGAAAATGAAATCCTCGCTAACTCCATCATACTGGGGTAAAAGTATGAATTACTCAATGCTGCTAAAGTAAAGGAAAGAGGAACATGAAATCCTCGCCAACCCTATCGTGCTGGAGGTAAAAGCATGAACAACCCAATGCTATTAAAGTAAGAGGAAGAGGAAAATAAAATTCTGGCCAACCCTATCTTGCTGGGGGTAAAAACATGAATAACCCAATGCTGATAAAGTAATGAGAAGAGGAAAATAAAATTCTCACCAATCTCATCATACTGGGAGTAAAATGATGAATATAAATAGTCCACAAGCCCTAGAGGCGAAGGGAAGATGAAACATTTAGAATATATGCCCAAACAAGAACATCAATAACTCAACATGCTGAGGGAAGTAGCTTGACTAGCCTAATACAAACGGTGATTGATAAATGTAATCAAAATCCATTGATAGCTGGAGGATTGCTAAAAATTCTATGACAAATCTATCACAACATAATCCTTGTTCAATTATAAGGTTACATCATTTTCCGAAGCTGTGAAGGCAGAGAGAAAAGAAAAAATTTAGCATATAAATCCAAACAAAATTCTCGACAACTCATTATACTAAGAGAAATAGAATTGCTAATCTAACTCAAATAGTAGTTGGTAAATGCAAACTAAATCCATGGATAGCTGAGGATTGACTAAAAATCCTAATGAGATCAATCTCCTGCTACGTTAAGCTTTCACCTCTGACAGAAATACTTCAATCTCCCACAATTTCTCAGTTAGAATAGTTAAGTTAATAAATACCTCTGACAATCATTTCTAAATGACTTGAGTCCAAGTTCCCAAATGCTCTCTGTCAAGTTAAAATCAAACATATAATGAATAAAAATCCAAACTAAATTTTAGATTACCCCAAGTAGTGGTAATCCGATTATCATTGGATTGTCTATCAAGTTAAATCTTATCTCTAATAGCAGAAGTTTCCTTGTCACTTTTTCTCTTAGTAGAGTTAGTGACCCTACAAAAAAATATATCACGTTAAAATCATATCTCTGAGATCAAAATACAAAATCAAATCATTCTCAATGATATCGAATCCGAGCAACTCATTTGTTATGTTCAGCTTTCACCTCTGATAGAAAGGACAAAATCATAATTCATCAAGACCAACAATATAACCTCTGATGAACTTATTTTTGGCATTATTAAGTTAACAATTATCTTTAACAAAATCATTTTCCTATCAAGTTAACAAGTATCTCTGATAGTTAACTCAATTCCTGTTATAATAGATGTCACTGAATGAAAAATACTAAACACATTAATCGTTTCCTCTATATAACTAGCTCATTCCTATCATGTATAGATTTTTTAAAAAGGGTCAAGTTTTGAGTCATGTTTAATTATGCCTCTGTCCTCGCTCAAATCCTATTATACTATATGTCACTGAATAGGTTGATTAAACATATTAAGTCCTACCTCTATTTAATCAGTTTATTACTATCATATCCCAAACCTCTGAATAGAGTGAATCACAAAACATGTTTAATGATATCTCTATCATTTCCTAATCTGTCATACTAGATGTCACTGAACGGCGACGATTCTGTTTTCGTCCTCTCATCTATCATATCCAAAACCTCTAGATAGCTTGAGTCAATACTTAATAGAACACGCTATTATCATACCTCTACTTATCACCTTTATTTTCTTATTTGTCATATTAAAAGTCACTGAATATTAGGATTTACTCTTTTGAACACTCTTTCTATCATGTTCGAAACCTCTGAATAGTTTGAGTTACCATTAATGAGACATATTAACAATTACCTCTGTCTATTAAATTTATCCCTTTGTCTATATGCTCTTAGCCTCTGAACAGACAAAATATTATAAAATGCTATCAAGCTATCAACCTCTAAATAGAATCTAGAGTGTTATACTATCAGTCATTAAACTAGTCCATGTTGCAATTTTATTCCGGCTGCAAACGACAACTTTTCTGAAAGCAAAACTACAAGTTTAAGTCTAGATGAGAAGACGTTACAATGAAGGGCAATTTAGACCAAAATATTCTTTGTGGCATAGCAATGTTCTAATTTTCAATATTTAAAAAATAGTTAGACAACACAAGTGCAAAGGTGAAAATTTTGCACTATTCCAGCATCAGGAAGAATTTCCTGCAAGCAAGCTTTGATATTTCGAAGAGGTCTCTACAGTATACCCATGAAAATCAAGAAAATTTGTGAATGAAATTTGATAAGTTCTACAAAATTTCAACAGTACACCTGCAATAACCAAATAGCTGGAAAGTGGTGATTTTGGAAAATGGATTGCAAAGAACGAGATATCAACAAATCAACAGGGGCTCCCAAATAACAATGATGAACGCGAGGATGTGTACTTGCATAAGAAGAAAAAAGGCCAAGCTAAGTTATGATCTGATGTCAAGAGCAAATCTTGATTCAATATGCAAACTATGAGGTTCGAAAGCTCATGACACATCAAAGGCTCTCTACATGATTTAATAGTAAATCTATAAGAATTAAATGATCAAGAATGCGACGACTTCAAAAGACGGTTTCATAGTACACTGATAAGTATCATATTATGCATTTTTCCTCTCATATTTTATCTATTTTTGTATATAAATAATTGCTACTCGGGTATATTTAGTGTGTTTTTATAGGTAATAAAGGTTTTGCAAGTAAAAGAAGAAGAAGATGCAAATTTATCAAAAATATGAACAAAGAAAGTTAACTAAGGCGAAAACCGACACTCAAGTGCAGCAGCAGTAACTTCAAGAGTATTTTCGGTGATGATAAAGCTTGAACTGGAAATTTTCATGTAGGGAACATTTATAGATCTTGGAATTATCTTCGAAACAAGTCTAAGAAAAGCTTAATCTGAGTTATTATACAAAAGTTATGACCATTTTATTGAAATACTGCAGAGTGAAAAATCCGATCCAGCGGACTACGGGTTTGTTGAACTTAATTTCAGATTTTGGACCTGAAAATTAGTATTTTATGCCATCTAATCTCAACCATTTGTTTCTAATGCCTATGAATTGGATTAAGATTATATATTTTGAGATTAGTTTGTATTTGATTAGAATCATATGTTTTGTATTGAGTTCGAGTAGGAGTAAGATTGTATTTGGGTTATAAATACCCCATGAATTATTGTAAATTGGGGAGAGCTTTTTAGGTGTAATTTTAGATGTACTTTTTATTAATAAAATTAGGATTTTGCTGAAGGGGGTGGTGGCCACAATACCGTGCTCCAGAGGTAAGTCATTGTTTTTAGGTCTTTACTTGCTTTTTAGATAGAGTTAATTGCTTTCTACTTTAAGTTTTATTGCTTTCTACATTAGATTTATTTGCTTTCATGAATAAAAATAGGATTTTGCTTACTAGAATTATGAGTAGCTAATTAGTTTAGCTCTAGAATGTAGATGAAACTAGAATCCACCATATAATTGCTCTCTAGTACTTTTCTTCCTAATTAAAATAAATAAAGATATGATTTTTCCATGAAAAGATTAAAATATAAGAACTCGTAGATTAATACTTTGATAGGTTATACTTGAGTTAAATTTCTTGATAGCCTATGCTTAGTTAAGGTTTGGAGTTGTTGGTTTTCATCTTTATCATAGATTTATCTAATGATTTAGTTTATTTTTTATGAAAAGTAGTATCTTTGATGAGTTATACTTGCACACCACTTGATAGTTCATGCTTAGAGCACTTTAAATAAAGATTAAACTAAAAGATTACCTTTTTATGAAAGAAGAAGATAATAGAAGTAAATACATGGTTGGAAACTAGTGGATTCTAGATCCTATGCTAATTAGAACAACCAAACTTCAACCTAGAAACTCTTAGTTAATCCAATATAATTAAAGAAATAGTAAGGATCGCAAAACACCTAAAATCTCTGTGGGACGACTTGTACAGCGCTACATCGACATTGTGCGCTTGCAGTTAAATTATCACATCAAGTTTTTGGCACCATTGCTGGGGATCGACGGTGTTTTTCTTGCTTTTTTTAAAGTTTTACTGGTTAATAGTGTGTGTTGAGTGTGCAGGGAATAGAAACTGTAGATACAGGAAGATATAAAGGATCAGAAGAGCCTTTGGACTAAGCAGCAGAAACCAGAGAGTCAAAGTCTCTGGTTTAGCCGCTATTTAGTGGCCAAAACCGCCAATTGGTGGCAAGTAAAGGTAATTCTGAACCCAAATTTTCTCCTGTTCTGTGATTTAGTTCCCTGGTTTTGTAAAAAAAAAAAAATTAAAAAAAACAATCAATTTTTTTTCTTTTCCATCTCTCTCCCTCTCCACCTTTTTCAAATAATAAAAAAAATTAAAAAAAATATTTCAAAATCAAACTGGTTGCTATCATTGTTGTGATCCATATCATAGTTATTATCAGTGTTCATGGATAGGAAGTTCACTAGGATTATGTCATAATCAAATTCACAACACATATAATTAATCTACGAGCGCTTTTTATATACAAAATTACAATTATGAATGGATGAATAATTTTAATTTTGCATATAATCAAGAGCCATACCAAGAAAGTCCTCCATCTGATCCTTTCTTTATGGGCTATTTATTTTCATGTTCTACATTCAATCATGAATAAGATATTCAATTGAACATATTAGATGAAAAATTAAAAAGATTAGAAGCAAGCTATATATGTCATAAGAATATACCTTCAACTACTTCATATCTGTCATCAAATATGTACACAGATCTATCATATCCACCATCAAATTTCACTCATGATCTCGAGATGCAATCATTTGAAGAAAATAAGAAAAATTACAATCATGAGTCTGAGGAACGAAGACGTAGAATAGAGGAAGGTATAGAAACTTTGTCACAATCATCCTCTCAAAATGCAGCTTGTATGGAAGATCTTCTCAAAGTGATTTCTCAAATTAAATTTTTTATAAATCAACCATCTAATAGTTTGAACATATCTGACTCCAACGAGCAACCACTCCAATCATCTTTTGAAGTAGATATGATTTAAAATGAATTAAATAATTTTGTGCATGATGAGTCTATAATTCAACATTGTAATCAATCTATTTTAGACCATTGTGAAAATAATTATGAAGAAATTGGTGATAAAGAAAAAAATTTGCATGGTGATTTGTCTCATTATGAGCTTGCTAGTGACACATTATCATTTGATTCTTCTGATGGAAATTGTGAAGAAATTTATGAAAAAGAATTTTTATCCCTTAATAATAACTTGACTAATGATAAGTCAACTAGTATAGCATTTTCTTTTGAGAATTTTGATGACAGGATTCAAGAAAATTTGCATGACAAGCCTATAATACTTGAAGATTGGAAGGAACTACAAAAAGAAGAGATTATTGTACGTAATGATTTTAAAGGACGATCCAAAATTGAGCTCATGATTCCGCAACATCAAAGTGAGTATGTTATTTCACAAATTGATAAAACCAAAATACTTACTGCTATGAAAGATGCTCGTGGGTCAAACATCGACGATAAAGATACGATTTCCAACTTCAAAATTTTATTATTGAATAAAAAAAAGAAAGGTAGAAATAAATTAAGAAAAATAAAAAATAAGATGGAGAGATTAAATGCAAAACTGACGAAAAGGCTAAATTCATCCATATCAAAACGTAAAAAGACACATTATGAGAGTGGAAAGCAATCAAGAGGTCGTAACCGTTTGAATTTTATAACTAGTGTATAGTATTTGTATAATAGTTTTTTTTTTTATTTTACCACCCTTGGTTTGTGTATGAAGGCATACACAAGTTTAGGTGTGGGAGAGTGGATTAGGAGATTTTTATTTTTTAGGATTTTTAGGATTTTATTTTTATTTTTAGAATTTTTTTTAGATTTTTGGGTTTCTTTATTTTACAATTTGAGTAGTTTTTAGGGTAACTAACTGAAAAAAATAATTAAAAAAAAACTGAAAAAAATTGAAAAAAATAATTTATGTATGTTTATTAATAGATCAACCTAATTATAGATAAAGGAACAAATTTAGATTTAAAATTGGATAGGAGAGTAGATTAGATGATACACTTTGAATTTTATGAAAAAGATCAAAATCCGAAAAATAAATATTGCTAACAGTAGTTTTGAGGCAAGTATACATCTATTTTTCACTTCACAATATTTTATTAGGTTAAGGACAAAGATGATAACGATTGAGTAAGTCTTCTCTCTCTAAACAAAAAAAAGAAAAAAGTGAGAATAAAATAATGGGGTGAGCCTGGTATTAAGGCAATAGTCTCGATAGTGATAAAATAATGGGGTGCGCCTGGTATTGCGGCAATGCCTCAAGAGTGAAAAAAAGGAGTATGATCTGAGTAATCGGATACTTTGCGCCTAAGTAAGCGTAAATATTCGCATGAAAGGTGAAATATTCTAAACAAAAGAAAAACAAAAGAGTATGAACTGAGTAATCGTGTATGTTGCGCCTAAGCAAGCGTGAATATTCGATTGAAAGGTGAAATATTCTTTAAAAAAAAGAAAAAAAGAAAAGAAAAAAAAGAAAAAAAATTGTTATGAGAGAGGAGATGAATCATGAGTTAGAGTTGGAGTCCAATGCCAAAGTAGACTATCACACTTGCACGTAGATGTATAGGAGCCAATGGATTATCTATTAGTGGGTATTGAAAGATAGGATTTAAATTTTTGATTAAAATGATAAGTGTATCTGATATGACGCTCGATTTGAAAATTAATAATCTAAATGCTTTCTTGAGTTTGTATATTAGTGAGATTAATTGATGAAAATATCATTAAAAAAAAGATTTTTCTTTTCTTTTGTATAAAATTTTTATTTTTCTTGATTTTCGGTTATCCTTATTTTTCTTTTCTTTATTACTTAACCTATTTTCTTCATGAATTTTGTGGGTATATTCATTGCAAACCCTCACGAGACATAACTTGTCCACTAGAGTAATCTAGGGATTTAAACGCTTGTTGCACGTGCTAAGTGCAATCACAACTTGTCCACTAGGGTAATGTAGGGGTTTAAAGACTTGTTGCACGTGCTAAATGCAATAGCGATTCCTGCGTAAGTGAGTTAAGATTTTTATTTTTCTTTTTAGAATTAGGTTTTGCTCGAGAACACTACAAGAAAACAGGGAATTGTGACGAGAAAAATCGTCACTAAAAACATGAAAGTCGTCACTAAAACTCTTTAGTGACGACTTTCGTGACGACTTTCAATTGTTACGTATACCTCCGTTACGAAAGCCATCCGTGACGACTTTATGATTTCGTCACGAAAAGTATATCTTTAGTGATGATATTTAATTGTCACTAAAAGGTTCTACTGTGACGATTTTTGTTGTCACTTAATGTCTGCCTTTCGTGACAATGATAATTGTCACCATATACAATACGTGACAAGTAAATATCGTCACTATAAAGTGCCTACTGTGACATTATTAATTGTCACTAAAATGCTTCCTTTCGTGACAACAGTAGTGGTCATCATATACATTATGTGACGATTTACTATTGTCACAAAAAATATACATTTTGTTACGTGATACCCTCTTCTGTGAGAAACTTTGTTGTCACGAAAGATGAATAGCAACATGTGATATATGTTGTCACTAAAAACATATTTTGTGACAATTGTTATTGTCACTAAATACTCCTTTTAGTGACAATTTTTGTCGTCACGATATATTTTTTTAGTGACAATAATAGAAAATTGTCATTAAAGAAGAGATTTACTCACAATAAATTTTGTCACTTAAAAACTGATTTAGTGACAACAATTTGGTCACAAACTTCTTTATCAGTGACAACACATGGCATATGTCACAAATATATATATTCTGTTACAACATATATCAAAAATACAAATATCATCACATTCAAGAATCACAGTACATTTAATATAATAAAAACTGATCTAATAACAATCACATATAATTTAACAACATATTACGAATCAACAAGTCCAATAATAATAGAAATATGCATATAAAATAACACATTTAACAATAGAAATATGCATATAAAATAACATGTTTCGGTTCATTACAGATATTCAAAAGTTTTGTCCCAATATTAAATAAGTTCACCATTGCAAAAGACAAATAGTTTATGTCCAAATAGTGAACAATACTAATTAACCACTAAACAATTAAGATTTGGGTGGTTGCATAGAATTGAATAAAACAACCATACGCTCTTGAAGCATTGAATCGAACTCAGTTTGTATTTCAGCTCGAATATGTGACTTCATTTCATTTTGTGTCTGAGCTCGAACCTCGGTTTGTACCTCTCTAATTTTTTCTTCAAACTCCATCCTCATTGCATTCTTGACTTCTTCAAATTCTTCTCTCATCGAATCTTTGACTTCAGTAACAGCCCTCTGTACATGCTCTTCCACATTTTGTCTTGTCCTTTTAGTTGGAGGTTTTTTCCCTGCTCCTTTTCCACGGACATAACCTGATTTTTCTCCCAAAACACTAATCAAAATCTTATCATTAGTCATTTGTGGTTGACCCTCCTGTGTTTGCTGCATAACAAGCTATTGTAGTTCCTCCTGAATTAAGATAAAACCAATTATAATTTCTATAATGGGAAAACAAATCAACACTATTTATTGCACTAACTTTCAAGAATAGTATTGAAACTTTGCTTATCAAATAATGTCCATTTTAATTAATGCAACAACTATAATGTCCATTTTATTGCACTAACTTATTTATTGCACTAACTATATAGACATAATATTATGGATATTACTATCTGCTCCATTTAAACATATGGTATGGATGTGGAGAGTGCTAACTGTATCTCACTTATTCGAATAAGTGGGGTTGTATGTCTATGTATAGGATAAATTTGATTTAATGTGTCATAATGCATTATGAGGACTTTTCGGTAGTATAGACATAGACATGAAAATATGTATCGTGTTTCAGAGAGAGAGAGAAGAAAACAGAACAATCCCTACACATCAATGATAAGAAAATTTATAATTCAAGAAATGATTAAATACAATCACATACAACATCTTCAAAACTTCTTTTTCCTAACATTAACACCAGTTACCTCACAATATCACTTAAGGTATCCTAAAATCAAATGCTTTCATGTTGGCCACCAGGTTTTCAACAAATTCATAGTTCTCCTGAACTTTCAAATTTGCTTGTATATAACTTTAATTTACTTTACTGTATAGCATCTTTCTAAGTACACAATAGATTTGTCTTCCATGACAGTACTATAGAGTTGCAAGATTAAGAACAGGCCATACAAATATGTAGGCTAATTATATTGTCTGTGCAGAAAAATACCAGTGTCGCATGATTAGGAACTGAAATGTGAAAAAAGCTTAACACATAACAATAAAATGTGAAAAATATAATTCAGTTTTTTTTATGTGTTATTCACTAAATGTGTATTCCCAAAGTTCATGGTTTTCTATATGCAGTTTATATAAAATGTCAAAAAGACTTATATGGATTTCTTTAGATTTCGAATCCGACCATTGTAAATCTCCATCTTTGGTCACTTTAGTGTGTTGTTTTAGCCAAACTTGATCAGGTCGTGCCTTCTCTCCAGTCTCAAGATCCCTCTACAATAGGTCATTTGACTTAATGTGATAATCATAATTGTCAAGTATAATCGAGTACATAATTGCTAAGTTAATTATTATGTAAAACTTACAGTTGATTCTTCAATCTCAGCAAATGATTTATTCCCACAAGTATGTTTGGTGAGCAGCTTTGCTCTATTCTCTGAATTCATTTGACTCCTCTTCTGCATTTTAAAAAAATATATAAATTCATCAATAACGAAAATAATATTGATATATACACACACACACACACACATACATATATATATGTCCCTACATGTATGTGTGTGTGTGTGTGTATATATATATGTATGTATGTACACACACACACACATACATACATACATACATACATACATATATATATAATCATATGAGGTAATAACATAACCTGAAATGATTCCGATGAAAAATGCTCTATCAACTTAGCCCATCCTTCAGGTGAAATGTCATCAGGCGTATTGGCAAGTCTTTCTTCATCCGTCTCGAATTGCTTATACGTTAAGTATAGCCGGCTCTTCCAACATTTGTGTAAACGTTGCATAGTAGACAAGATGAAGGCTTCAAAGCGAAATTCACTGCGTTCGTCAACTTTAAACTTCTCCTATAAAATTATTCGCCGTGTTAAAAAAAATTCTAAAATGTGTAAGCTACTAAATACCTATGTAAATTAAAAAAAAAGTTAATTTTTTACCTTAACTTGTTGTACCATTTGGGCCCCCACAGTGTTAACCACATCTTGCCAAGTGTTTAGTGTTGTTGGAGCCAAAGTTCTAACTATAAAACCACAATAGTTGACAACATCTCTACTATTTTCTCCAACTGCTCTGAGAATATCATCTACGATATTAACTTTCAATTTCTGACCAAATATTTTAGTTTTCTCATCAAGTCTATAGCTTTTATATTTTCCTCTAACTGCTCTTTTATTAGCGATACAAGAGGCTATGACAAATTTTGTAAATGTGAGAACAAAACAAATATGACTATTTTGATCAAACATATAATTCTAGATATTTCTATACTTACACTATTAGGAGAGTAATAATTATATACCTGCACTACTAGGAGAGTCTCTAGTTTGTTGCTCAATATGGTTTTCCTGAGGTAGTTGAGAATTTTGTTCCAATTCGAGATGCCTCGAGTTATTAATATGCTGTTCAGATTGAGATTGCACCGATTGTCACAACAACAGCCTTTGGTTTCTTATCTGCGGTTCCGGTCGTAGTCGTAATGGCGATGTAGCCTCATTACGAAGAGCCTTGCCCTTTTCCCGTCTAGAAGTTGCATCGTATCCCCATCTTCCTCTTGACCCCATATTCTGCATATTGATAAGTTTTCATCATTTTAGTAACATCATTTAAATTATACGCATTTCTTTCTACAAAAAGTTAATGAGCAAATAATTGATAATAACATAAGAAATAAAAAACTTACTAGATTGTACACCATTTGAAGAATAAGATATAAGTCTCTACTAAGTAAAACAATGAAATATTTAAACATAAAAGAACATGAGCTCATAATAAAATTCAAAAACATGACATAAGATCATTCTAACAATAAATGATAAACATAATATGTAACACATTTTGTAATCAAAATTTATTCAGTGGATGTATAACCATCAGATGAAAACTTTTGATGGTTGACATCATCTACATCAAGTGACTCATTGTCCAAATTATTACAAATATCGTCAATAAAATCTTCATGTAAAGCACATCTTTTTACTTTTTCTTTATCAACTGGAAGATATTCAGATTCTAAGTCATCCCTTGTAAGCATGACTGAAATATCATCGTTCTCCATGACTTGATTGACTTCAATGGAATGATAGAGCTCCTCTTCTTGATATGCATCTTCTTTATCTTCAGAAAAATCTGTATCGTTATTGCCTAAACTCTCATTATCTATAGGCATATTATAAAGATCACGAGGACTGGTTCTAACAACAACAAGCCAGTCTTTGCATGAAATATCTTCTACATAAAAGACTTGTTCTGCTTGAGATGCCAACACAAAAGGCTCGTTACTGTTCAAAGACTCATGAATATTTACGCTTGTATAATCATAATTATCAATCTTGTAGCCTCTTCCTAAGCGGGCCACATCCCACCAATGGCACTTGAAAAGAGTGACTCTGCTCTCTCCAACATATAATAATTCAATAATATCTTCCAGAACCCCATAATATTCCTTATCTGGGGATTTATCATCTCCTCTGATAAGAACACCACTATTTTGAGTTCTCTTACCCATTGAACGATATTTTGTGTGAAATCGAAAGCCATTCACAATATACGTTGTATATCGATGACTCAACTTCATTGGACCAATGGCTAAGTTTAGAAGATCTTTACTTGCTTGGCCATCTGAATGAAGCTTTGATATCTAAGACAAAATTAAAGTAATGTTAGTTAGACAATCATGTATTTGAAAAAATATAGTGAATTCAAGTTTACTATAATGTAAAGGGATAACTACGAATACATACACGTTTGTAGAACCAGTTACGAAATTCTTTCTTATGTCTCTCAACTACATTCTTCGGACTCTCTCTCATGATAATATTTTTATGCTCACTGCAAAAGAAATAGATAATGACAATAATTATACCCAAGAATTAATAGATTTTAATATATATTTCAAAAATATTAATTTAAACTTACTCAATAAATGGCCAAACGTCTTCACAGTTTTGGAGTACATATATTCATGCTTGATCAAACTCATCATTGTTAAGATAGTAAGACTTGAAAGCTCCTTTCGCGGATCCATTTCTTGAAAAAATTGATAACTCATTGTTGTGGATATGTTCATCATCATTTCGAGGCACTCTATTGAATTTAGTTCTAGCATTGTGTAGGTATCAAAATGTTAAACACTCATCTGCAATATATCCTTCTGCAATTGAACCTTCCGGATGAGCTTTATTATGAACATATGATTTAAGTGTCCGCAAGTACCTAAAGTAGAATGTTATAATCAATATATGGTTAATTTTATAGCTTTGAATTATGTATTACTGAAATTAAGTTCCAAAAAAAGTATTTTACTTTTCAATTGGATACATCCATCGATATTGAACTGGTCCAGCAATTTTAGCCTCTCTTGCTAGGTGGACTGGTAGATGAATCATCACGTCAAAAAAAGAAGGAGGAAATATTGTCTCAAGTTTACACAATATTAGCACAATCTGCTTTTCAAGTCGATCTATATCATCATGTTGTAAGGTTTTTGAGCATAGACACTTGAAAAAATGACTTAGCTCAATCAATGGTTCACATACATCCTTCGGCAATAATCCACGTATGGCAAGTGGGAGTATTCGCTGCAGAAGAATGTGATGGTCATGACATTTTAGTCCAGATATGCTTTTCCCATTAACATTAACACATCGAGATATTTTAGTTCGAACTAGCAAAAGATAGGTGTGAGGGTGTGATAAGTATCATATTATGCATTTTTTCCTCTCATATTTTATCTATTTTTGTATATAAATAATTGCTACTCGGGTATATTTAGTGTGTTTTTATAGGTAACAAAGGTTTTGTAAGTAAAAAAAGAAGAAGAAGATACAAATTTATCAAGAATATGAACAAAAAAAGTTAACTAAGGCAAAAACCGACACTCAAGTGCAGCAGCGGTAACTTCAAGAGTATTTTCGGTGATGATAAAGCTTGAACTGGAAATTTTCATATAGGGAACATTTATAGAGCTCGGAATTATCTTCGAAACGAGTCTAAGAATAGCTTAATACGAGTTCTTATGCAAAAGTTATGACTATTGTATTGAAGTACTACAAAGTGAAAAATCCGATCCAGCGGGTTATGGGTTTGTTGAACTTAATTTCGGATTTTGGACCAAACATTAGTAATTTATGCCATCTAATCTCAACCATTGGTTTCCAATGTCTATGGAAATGAATAAGATTCTATATCTTGAGATTAGTTTGTGTTGGATTAGAATCATATGTTTTGTATTGAGTTTGAGTAGGAGTAGGATTATATTTGGGTTATAAATACCCTATGAATTCTTGTAAATTGGGGAGAGCTTTTTAGGTGTAATTTTAGATGTATTTTTTATTAATAAAATTAGAATTTTGCTGAAGGAGTGGCGGCCACAATACCGTACTCCAGAGGTAAGTCATTGTTTTTAGATCTTTACTTGCTTTTTAGATAGAGTTAATTGTTTTCTACTTTAGATTTTATTACTTTCTAGATTAGATTTATTTGCTTTCATGAATAAAAATAGGATTTTGCTTACTAGAATTATGAGTAGCTAATTAGTTTAGCTCTAGAATGTAGATGAAATTAGAATCCACCATATAATTGCTCTCTAGTACTTTTCTTCCTAATTAAAATAAATAAAGATATGATTTTTCCATGAAAAGATTAAAATATAAGAACTCGTAGATTAATACTTTGATAGGTTATACTTGAGTTAAATTTCTTGATAGCCTATGCTTAGTTAAGGTTTGGAGTTGTTGGTTTTCATCTTTATCATAGATTTATCTAATGATTTAGTTTATTTTTTTTTTATGAAAAGTAGTATCTTTGATGAGTTATACTTGCACACCACTTGATAGTTCATGCTTAGAGCACTTTAAATAAAGATTAAACTAAAATATTACCTTTTTATGAAAGAAGAAGATAATAGAAGTAAATACATGGTTGGAAACTAGTGGATTCTAGATCCTAGGCTAATTAGAACAACCAAACTTCAACCTAGAAACTCTTAGTTAATCCAGTAGAATTAAAGAAATAGTAAGGATCGCAAAACACCTGAGATTTTTGTGGGATGACCTGTACAGCGCTACACCGATACTGTGCGCTTGCAGTTAAATTATCACATCATACACCATGAAAATCGTAGCACATAATAAAGACTACATAGCCAAAATTAAAAGAGTCCAAAGTATTTCGAAGTTTGTTACAAATCAATGATGAAATTTCGAAACTTTAGAGGGGTTCTGTAAGCACTAAAAAAATTGATCAATCAGTTGAAACAAGAGCGCAAAATGCCCACCCTCGGGAGAGCGCACCAAGGAGCTAGCCTAGGGATGTGCACTAACGAGTGCACAACTAGGTGTCGAGGAGCACGTATCGTAGAACACGCGCCTCCCAGATGAGCGCATCCTAGGCGCGCGCTTGCCCAAGAGCATCCTTGCCTAGGAGTGTGTGCGCATCTTCGTCACGTGAATGCTTCCCAGGGGCGCACATCCCTGACGCACACCCAGGACCACACCTCCCAGGACATTTTCTGTGCATGATGAAAATAACCCAATTAAAAAAGAAGTTGCATTGAGGCTCAACTAACCATGTGCACGCGTCCAAATAGGTGTGTGCCACGAATTAGTGCATCCATCACCAAATGTCCTCTAAAAAAGTGGCAGGCAGCATAGACCCGTGCCCCTCGTTGGGCACCCCGCGCATGTTGATGATATCACAGGCCAACATAGTAGATCCTCCATGTGCCAAAGATCGTGCACACTTAGGGACACAAACGTGCCAAGAATCGCGCTCAGGGTTGTGGTGCCCATGGCTACGCGCCTGGGGCAGCTAACCTGGGGCGCACATGCCTAAGGCAGCACGCGCCTAGGGTAGTGCGCACCTAAGGCAATTGATGGGAATAATTTACTGCAAATGCATTGTATATGTTGTAGCTCAAACATATCGTTCACACAAGGATCTAAGGTGTTTTGTTATTTTACTAATTATATTATTCTACAAGCTAACTATGAGTTCGAAGTTGATGTTTTGGCATTCTAATTAGCCTAGGATATGGAATTCACTAGTTTACAACCAAATATTATCTATTATATCTTCTTTCTACCATAAAAATATGATCTTTTAGTTTAACTACTACTTAAAAAATTCTAAGTATGGACTATCAAGTTATGTGCAAGTATAATCCATCAAAAAATTACTTTTCGTAAAAATAAACTAAATCATTAGATTAATTCAACAGAACAAATAAAAACCAACAACTCCAAACGCTAACTAAGTATAGACTATCAAAATACTTAAATTAAGTATAATCTAAATTTTAATCTGCGAGTTCTTATTTTTTTATTGTTCCATAGAAAAATCTAACTTTTTTATTTTTATTTCAGAAAGAACACACATAGATTAATATGAGATTGATCCCAAATTTTATCTACATCCTAGGACTACGTGGATTAATTACTCATACTTCTAATTAATAAGATCCTAAATTTATTCATGAAAGCAAATAAAAATCCTATGTTTTTTAAAAAACAATTAAAGATCTATACTAGAAAGCGATTAAATCTATCTAAAAAGTAAAAAAAAAATATCTCTACTCACTAGAAAGCACTGAACACAATGGAATTCAACCTGGAGCTTGGCATGGTGACCATCACCCCTTCGGCAAAACCCCTAATCATTATCAATCAACAGTATATATAAATTTACATCTAAAAGGCCATCCCCAATTTACAAGAATTTAAGGGGTATTTATTACCCAAACACAATCACACTCCTACTCAAACTCAGTACAAAAGATATAATCCTAATCCAATACAAACTAATCTCAAGATATACAATCTTAATCCAATGTACAAGTATTAGAAATCAATGGTTGAGATTAGATGGCTCAAAATACTATTTTTCAAGGCAAAAACCCAAAATTAAGTTCAGCACACCTGTAGCCTGCTGTTCGGATTTTCCATTATGTAGTATTTCAGTAAAATGGCCATATATTTTGCATACGAACTCAGATTGAGCTGTTCTTGGACTCGTTCCAAAGATAATTTTATGATCTACAAATTTTTCTACAAAAAGTTTTCCAGTTTAAGTTTTATCTTCGCCGAATATTCTCTTTAATTTTCTGCTGCTGCACTTGAGTTTCTATCTTAACCTTAATTGATTTTCTTTACTCATATTCTTAATAAATTTGCTTCATCTTCTTCTTTTCTTTACAAATTCTTTGTTACCTATAAAAACACACTAAATATATATAGTATCAATTATTTATATACAAAAATAGATAAAATATATGAGAAAATATGCAAAATGTAACACTAATCACAGCCCCACATCTATATTTTGCTAATTCTCGAGCAAAACCTAGACCTAAGAAGAAAAAAAATTCTAACTCCCTTTCGCAGGAATCATGGTTGCACTTAGCACGTGTAATAAGCTGTTAAACCTCTATGTTATCTTAGTGGACGAGTTGTGTCTCGTGAGGATTTCTAGCGATATTACCTACAAACATTGTGAAGAAGATATATTAAGGAAAAAAGAAAAGAAAAAAAGGGATAACCAAAAATCAAGAAAAATAAAAATTTTGTACAAAAGATAGATTTTTTTTCATATTTCTTGCAATTAATCTCACTAATATACAAACTCAAGAATGCATTTAGTTTTTCAAGTCAAGTATCATATCAAATACATCTATCATTTTTATAAAAAATTCAAATGCTATCTTTTAATACCCACTAATCAATAATTCATTGGCTCCTCTATATCTATGTGCACGTGTGATAGTCTACTTCGGCTTTGGAGTCAAACTTTAACTCATAATTCATCTCCTCTCTAAACAATTTTTCTCTTTGTTTTACTTTTCCTTTTTTCCTTATTTTTTTTTTTTGAATATTTCACCTTTCATGCGAATATTCAAGCTTGCTTAGACGCAAATACCCTATTACTCGGATCATACTATGAATATTTTACGTTTCATGCGAAAATTTACGTTTGCCTAGATGCAAATACCCAATTACTCGAATCATACTCTATCTCTTTAAAACACCGTTCGTGTGAATATTCACGTTTACGTAGGCACAAAGACCCAACTACTTAGTCATTTTTAAGAAATTTATTTTTTTTATTTCTAAAAAATCACTGCCTTAAATACCAGTCTCACATCTTTATTTTTTTTTTCTTTTTAGAGAGAACATACTACTTAATTATTATCATCTTTATCCTTAACCTAATAAATATTTGTAAAGTTAAAAATAAATGTATACTTACCTCAAAATTACTATTAGCGGTATTTAATTTTTGGATTTTTATTTGTTTATAAAATTCTAAATTTATTATCCAATCTACTCTCCTATCGAATTTCAAATCTAAATTTATCATTTTATTTGTAATTATATTGATTTATTGCAGAAAATAATTTTTTATTTTCAATTTTTTTTATTTTTTAAAAAACAATTTACACCCTAAAAACTACCCATAGTGTAAAATAAAGAAACTCAAAAAAAAAATCCTAGAAAAAACAAAAAATTCTAGAAAAATACAAAAATCTTCTAACCTACTCCCCCACACTTAAACTCGTGTATACACTTATACACGAAGCAAAAGTGGTAAAATAAATAAGAAAATTATTATACAAATATTATATACGTACTAGAAAATTCAGAGGGATTACGATATCTTGATCACTTCCCACTTTCATACTGTGTCCTTTTATGTTTTAATATGGATGAACTTAACTTTTTTGTCAATTTTGTATTTAAACTCTCCATCTTAGTTTTGGTTTTTCTTAATTTGTATCAGCCATTCTTTCTTTTATTCAATAGTAAAATTTTAAAACTGTAAATGTACCATTATCATCGTCCATATTCTACCCACGAGTATCTTTCATGTCAGTAAGTATTTTGGTCTTATCAACATGTAAAATAACATACTCACTTTGGTGTGGTGGAATGATGAGCTCGATTTTGGATCATTATTTCAAATTATCAGGTACTATGAGCTCTTCCTTCTGTGCTCCCTTTCATTCTTCTAGTATTTTGGGCTCGTCATGCAATTTTTTTTTAATCTTGTTATCAAAATTCTCAAAAGAAAATATTATGTTAGTGGATTTATTATTAGTCAAGTCATTGTGAAGGAATAAAAATTTTTCTTGACAAACTTTTTCATAATTTTTATCAAAAGAATCAAAAGATAATATGTCACTAGCAAGCTCATCATGAGGCAAATCACTAAAAAAAAATTCTCCTTATTACCAATTTCTTCATAATTATTTTTCACAATAGTCTAAAGTAGGTTTATCATAATGTTAACTATAGACTCATCATGCACAAAATTATTTAACTCATTTTGAATCATATCAATTTGAAAAGATGACTAAAGTAGTTGCTCGGTGGAGTTAGATATATTCAAATAATTAGATGGTTGATTTTCAAAAAGCTTAGCATGAAAAATTATTTTGAGAAAATCTTCCATATAAGATGCAGTTTGAGAGGATGATTTTAGGAAAATTTTCATACCTTTCTCTATTCTACGTACTCGCTCCCCAGTCTTATGATTGTAAGTTTTTTTTTATTTTCCTCTAATGATTGCATCTCACAATCATGAGTAAAATTTGATATTGGATATAATGAATCTGAGTATATATTTGATGGTATTTATGAAGTGGTTATATGTAAATTCTCATAACGTGCATACCTCACTTCTAATCTTTTTAATTTTTCATCTAACATGTTCAATTGAATAGTTTGTTCATGATTGAATTTAAAACATAGAGATAAATAGTCTATGAAGAAAGGATCATATGAAGGACTCTCTTGATATGACGCTTGATTAGAATAATTCATCCATTCATAATTATAATTTTGTGTATAGAAAGCGCTCGTAGGTTCATGATATGTGGTGTGAATTTGATCATAATCTAGTCCTAACGAACTTCCTATCAATGGACACTGATGATAATTATGATATGAATCACAATAATAATGACATCTATATACGAAAAATTAATTTTGAAACATTTTTGTTTAGGATTTTTTTTGAGACAGTGGTGAGGGAAAGAGATGGAAAAGAAAAAGAAAAAGTCAAGAAGTTTTTTATTTTTTTATAATTTTTGTAGAACCGGGGACCAAAAACACAAAACAAGAAAAAAAGGCAGACGTTTGAAATTTCTGCCACTAAATAGTGGCTATTGCCGCGGTCAGTGGCAAAATTAGGGAGTTTATACCCTGATTTTTGTAATAATTAGTAGATATTCCTCTGATCCCATTTAGCTTCTGGTATTTATAGCTTCCCTGATAATGACGCTAAAAACTTGATGTGAATAATTTACTGCAAGTGCACCGTATTGGTTGTAGCGCAAACAGGTCATTCTCACGAAAAGCTAAGGTGTTTTGCTATCTTGCTAATTCTATTATTCTAACAAGCTAACTATGGGTTCTAAGTTGATGTTTTGTTATTCTAATTAGCTTAGGATATATAATTTACTAGTTCATAACCAAATATTATCTATTTTTATCTTCTTTCTACCATAAAAATTTGATTTTTTAGTTTAACTCCTACTTAATGCATTCTAAGTATGGACTATCAAGTTATGTGCAATTATAATCCATCAAAGAAATTACTTTTCATAGAAATAAATTAAATTATTAGATTAATTCAACAAAACAAATAAAAACTAACAACTCCAAACCCTAACTAAGTATAGGCTATCAAAATACTTAAATTAAGTATAACCTATCAAAGTTTTAATCTACGAGTTATTGTATTTTTATTGTTTCATAGAAAAATCGTATCTTTTTTATTTTTATTTTTATTTTAAAAAGAACACATATAGATTAATATGAGATTGACCCCCTAGTTTCATCTACATCCTAGGACTAAGTGGATTAGTTACTCATACTCCTAATTAATAAGATCGTAATTTTATTCATGAAAGTAAATAAAAATCCTATATTTTTTCTAGAAAGCAATTAAATATCTAAACTAGAAAGTGATTAAATCTATCTAAAAAGTAAAGAAAAATTTCTCTACTCACTAGAAAGCACTGATCATAATGGAATTACCTCTGGAGCTTGTTATGGCGGTCGTCACCCCTTCGGAAAAACCCTAATATTTATTAATCAACAATATATATAAAATTACATTTAAAAGGTCATTCCCCAATTTACAAGGATTGAAGGGGTATTTATAACCCAAACACAATCCTACTCCTCAAACTTAGTACAAAAAATATAATTATAATCCAATACAAACTAATATCAAGGTATACAATCCTAATCCAATATATAGGTATTAGAAATCAATGGTTGAGATTAGATGGCTCAAAATACTATTGTTCGAGGCCAAAATCCGAAATTAAGTTCAGCACACCCATAGCCCGCTGATCGAATTTTTCATTATGTAGTATTTTACTGAAACGACTATATATTTTGCATACAAACTTGGATTGAGCTATTATTGGCTTCGTTTCAAATATAATTCCGTGATCTACAAATTTCTCCTACACAATTTTTTCAATTTAAACTTTATCTTGGCCGAATATACTCTTGAAGTTGCTATTGCTATACTTGAGTTTCTGTTTTCACCTTAATTGACTTTCTTTACTCATATTCTTGACAAATTTGCTTCAACTTCTTCTCTTCTTTACAAATTCTTTATTATCTTTAAAAACACACTAAATATATCAGAGTAGTAATTATTTATATACAAAAATAGATAAAATATGTGAGGAAATATGCAAATTTTAACACTAATTAGCAGCACACTCATGACAGCATGCACCTAGGGCAGCGCATGCCTAGGTGTGCACTGGCGCCCAGAAGAACATGCCCATGTGCGATGCCCTAGGGCTACGCATGCCCTGATGCGGGCACGCACTGATGCATGTGCGCCTTGGGGTGCATGCATGCCCGGGAGCATGCGAGCCTAGGGCTTCGAACGGCGCTTCAAATATGCACTTCATGCATGGAGTCAGTTGTAAAGCTCTAGAGAATCTGTTGCAACTTCCCACTACTCGTATCGTGGGATTGATACTCCGATTACTAAGGGATTGAGAGATCGGTTATGTCCCAAGACGCTATAAATAGCCATCTCCAGAAACAGAGAAAAGAGGAACAAAACAGAGAAGTAAAAAAGTTCACAGAGCTTCTACGTTCCTGCTTTTCTCTCTAATCTAAGCTTGGTTCTATAGAGGTCAATAGGGATTACATGAAAAGAAATGATAAATAAGTAAATTTAATAAATAGATGGATTTGTTGGGCATGAGCATTACAAATAAGGATGATAATGTGCGCATCCATGGACCAATTTTTGGCCCACTCAACTCAAAATTTTGAATTAAAAATAAAATTTTATTTTTCTAATTCAAAATTTTAAATAAGGTTGGCCAAAAATTGATCCTTGGGCCTACCTATTACTATTCCTATTTGCAAATATCCTTTAGCATTTGCTAAGGTATTTAAGTATCGCCAAAAGCCAAAAATTTGTTGAATGCAGAGTTTATAGCAAGGCAACCGCGGGTATTTGACATATATTTTAAGAAAAATAAAATGTAGAAGTGACCCAATAAGTACAATTTTCTTGTTAACAATTACTACATTTCAATTAACTTTTCAGACTTTTTCTGCATATTATCTCAAATACACCTTCTACCAAAAAAAAAAAAATGAAATAGAAAATATCGAAAGCAGGATTTTTATGTGTTAAAAACTTCAAGTAGAATGAGCTCGAGCCAATGAGTCTTAGATCAAGTGGCATTATCTCTTTCCAATTTTCGAGAGTTTCTGAGTTCGACTCCTTTTTGAGCTCAACTTTCAAACCATTTGACTAGCAAAAATTAGACTAATGAGCTCGAGCATTGACCAAGTAGGTTGACAAGTCATAGAAAGCATCTGAACATAGCCTTTAAAAGTAGGAGCGAAAGTAAAACTTAATGGTTTACTTTGATTTCATCAAAAATAATTTTATTTGAAAGCTTACATTGGGTCAATGAATTTGACTGGGTTTGTAATCAATTCGGCTGACTTTGACTGCTTATATTTTCATCATGTAATGTTCATCATCAGTTCGCAAAACCACGTAAATATAAGCAACCAGAACTATGTTTTCGTCGATCAAGTTTCAAGTGACAAGATTATTTGGAGTATATTGGCTAACTACAACTCGTCAACTTGTGGTCTTGGATCAAGTGAGATTATATTCTCGTCTTCGTTAGTGCTAAAAAAATGTTCAATTTCAAGCACCAGTTAAAGATTGGACTTAAGGTTAGGAATGGTAATGGATGCATCCATGGATTAATTTTTGATAATGGACGCATTCATGGATTAATTTTTGATTTGCTCTATATAAAATTTTGAATTAAAAATGAAAATTTTATTTTCTAATTCAAAATTTTGTATAAAAAGAGCAAAAAATTGATCCGTTGATGCATTCATTATCATCCCTACTCAAGGTGAACTTGAACCAAATTGAATTATTCAGCATAAATAATTGACATGTCGAATCTCAGATTAGTTATCTATAAAAAGTTATCAGAGAGCAAACAAATATTTAAGCTTTGTTTGGTCCGACAAAAAAAAAAGGAATGAAAAGATAAGAAAATAAGAAAGAAAGCAATTTTTTATTGTTTGGTTTGAAAGAGAATTTAGAGGAAAACAAAGTAAGAGAAATAATTTTTTATGATAACGAATTACTAATAATTTTAAGCTCATTTTCAACCATTTTTTCCTCTCAAAATCTAGTCTAATATCTTGAATCTCGAGTCTTGAATTAGCAACAAATTCGGCGTCCCTTCTTCTGAGAGAGGATGGACATTTATAGTTATTGATTGTTCAGTTATGATAGGAATTGTAACTAAATCAAGACTCTCTATCTTCGCATTTGGATAGAAGTTTTCTTGTCGTGATAAAATTAAGTTTCCTTTGAGATTATTTTTGAATAATTTGGTTTTTTTTTTTTTTTTTTTTTATGACAGATGCACTCATATGGATAGTTTGTTCAATGCATTGGAGATAGAGAGTACGAACTGATATTCAATTTTCTAAGAATGATCATGTGGTGATCTCATGAATTCAGTACCATCGGCAAGTTAATTCGTTGAATAAAGGATTGCCAACTTGATAATTAGAGTTAGTATTATTATGAGCTTTCCCTTTTGTGGACTTTTGGCATGGACTTGGGCCGATCATCTTTTTCAAAGAAGATCTTCAATATCTAAATTTTCAAATATTATAAATATGCATCTATATTTGTCATATTAAACTTTTGGATAGGCAAGTAATTCACAAAATATATGAATGAGAATAGACAGGTCTAAGAACAATATTTGGCTCGCTCTATTCAAAATTTTAAATTTTCATTTCTAATTAAAAATTTTGAATTGGGCGTGCCAAAATTTGACCCTTAAATCTGCCCATTTTCATATCAAACAAAATAAGATATCAAAAGCTGACATGTTGAGAATTCAGCCGCAAAATTCTTGCATCAACCTTTCGTAGTAGGGATGGTAATAGATGCGTCCCTGGATCAATTTTTGGTCCATCTAATACAAAATTTTGAATTAAAAATAAAAATTTTATTTTTCTAATTTAAAATTTTATATAGAAATGATCAAAATTTGGCCCATGAATACGTTCATTACTATTCTTATTTCGTAGCTCCAGTTTCACGCAACAAAATTGCATCTAAAGGGAAAAAAAATTAAAATAAAAGTTTGGGTGTTTAAAACCTTATTACGTGGAGGAGTTCCACAATCTAACTACACTTTTGAGAGCATGAAGAAAGAGAGCCTGTATTCATACTTAAAAATGAAAAATAAGTTATTCGCTAAAAAGCAAAAGTATACATACATACATCAATCTATGAAACAATTGTAACAACAAATTTGACATGCAAGAGACTTCTCCAAGCTTTAGAGAAGGAGCGAGACCAAAAAAAAAAAAAAAATCAAAGAAACAAATATAACAAAATTGAATAATTTCAGTTGTTGTTGTTGTTCTTCTTCTCAGTGTGGACAAGGACCCCCATGGTTGTGGGGATTGTGAGTACACCCTGAAGGCCCAGAACGTGTCACCGGCCCTTTCGGCAGCGACACCATCAACAGCCCGCTGTTGGCCGGCCACCATTCAGTTATCGGCTGAATTGGCCTCGCAGCCATTACCGACGTTCCTAAAGAGCTCAATAGCACAAGAACAAGAAGAAACAGCCTCTGAGAGAACAATCTCATCTCCATTAATGACAGTAGCGGCAGCTAGCTTGCAAGTGATGCCTTGAGCGCTTGCTTGTTGAGAGAGAGAGAGAGAGAGAGAGAGTATGAGAGGTGATGATAGAGAGAGTGATGGAGCTGTTTGTTTTATGTTTGATGATGGGATGAGGCAAAGAGATGGTGCTTTAGTGCTTATATATATATATAGCAACTGTGTTGTGGAAGAAGTCCGGTTTTTTTGGCAGAGCTTTGAATTCTGAAATCAATGTTTCTGGTCATAAGAAGACTTGAATGAATGAACGAACGCAAGTACGCGGCAGAGGCTCTCCCGCTTTCACTTTTACCGGCCAAAGCCATTGTTGCTGGAAACTGACGGATTTAACTATCAGGTTTCTTTGTCTAAGCCCTCTTGCTCTAGGCCTGGCAAGTTGGCCGGCCTGGACCAGGCCCATGCTTGGGCACTTGCGGGTTTGGGGCGGGGCGGGGCGCGCTTGGTATGGCCGACCTTGCCTGAGGGCAGGCAAGGTGGCTCGATGGCTGCTGGGCGAACCCAGGTACGATCACTAGCCTGCCTCGTGTGGGTGGAGCCAACACGCAAAGGGGAATATTTTTTTAAAGAAATATTTAAAAATTCTTTAATTTAAAAAAAAAAAAAAAAGAAATTGAACAATTACAAAATCATGAGGAAAAATTTTAGAATCTAAAAAAAATTATAAAATAGAAAATTAGTCAAAATTGACACTATGAAAAGTTTTAATAATGAATCATAGAATAGATAGCTTTATTGCATAAAGAATTATACTATTAGTATAATCTGAATCTAAAAATACTTATTGGAATATCATTTTTTAGCATCTTCATTAATCAATTTCAGAGACTTCCATCTCTATATCTTGGTTCCTATTGTTTACATCTATCTAGTGCTCTAAACAAATATACATCTTCAACGTATTTATTATCAATGAACTTCTCCACTCTGTTGCGCTTAACCGTTTACACTAAAAGTAGACTCCGATGTTACTGTTGATGTTGATGGAGTTAGTATATTATAGCTTATGATAAAAAAAAAAATACTGGACGTCTTTTTCTATAATTTTCACCATGACAAAATATCTAAATCTCTATAATTTTTTTGCACATTTATAGAAGCTATAACATAGTCAATGTAATAGTAAAGCTCGTTAAATGATATGTGAGATTTTTTTTTTTAATGTTGATAATAAACTAGAAAATAATTTATTTTTCATATTTGTATCCTCAAATGAGTAGGTTGGGATGACAAGTTAGGTTATCTATTTCCATATAGATCATCATATTGAGAGAAGATGATGTCTAAATATTATTTAATATCAGAAATTAAAGCACTAATATTATCATCATAATCCATATTTTTATGAAATTCTTAAACTAAAAATTCAAGACCTACTAATTAACTTAGCACAAGTGACCCATAATGACTCTAAAATAAAATAGACAAAGAAAATTTTGAAAATATTTATCAATTATCTTTCATAGATAACGATATCTTTAAGATATGGACTTTCTCTACTTTCTAAAAAAATTAACTTATTTCGTTTAAATATAAAGAACTAAATTAGTTCTTAAATAAAATACACTCTAGAAAGTGCTCATATTGCATTATCAATTACTTCTAAAAATAAAAATTATATGATATAAGTTTTCATTCTCCTTTAAAAGCATGGCACATCAGCAATTGCATACCACTAAAAAAATTAATTGCTTCTTGGTAAGGAAGATAGAATTTTGACATATATGTACGTCCGAATTCGAAATTTTCTTTTCCATTGCCCTTGACAAATTACAACAAATAAAAAGAGAAAATTACAATCTTTAGAATCAGGATTACAGGATAAGAAAAAGAGTGGCTCTTTTTCTTTCTATTTGTGGGCTCTTGGATAGCGGTGGAAGGTTATTACGGTGTTATGCTAACGATCCGTTATTATCTAATTAGAAATTTAAATTTGATTAGCATGTATTATTAATACATATATGACCACATTCCAATAGACCAAAACGCAAATAAATAAAAAAAAATAAATAGATTTGATTTCCTTAGTTTTTATAATTTGAAAATGAAATTGAGACCTACCTTATCAAATAATATCCTAACAAACAAATCCATAGCTAATTACTTGACCCTTCCCCAAATCATCAACCGTAAAAAGAAAAATAAGCTCGAAATTTTAATTCAAGGTAAAAAATAAAATAAAAGATAGAGTCAATATACATTTTATCATATCTATATCTATATCAGTATTCGAGCCCTATGCCGATAATAATCAATATGAAATAAATTGACACAGAGACCTAATTGGTTAGAGAGGTTGCATCAGCTATTCCAATATGAAACTTGATATCAGCATTTTTTAACAATACTTCAAGGATATTTCAATTTGATCTACCATAGATTTGTTATTTTAATACCAAATAAAACCTCTTTTTGTTGTTATAATTCATTGAAGAGATGTCGAACATGGTAAAAGAATTTGCATAATACGTTGTGTATTAGAGATGTATGGATAGAAACTCATAAATTATCTCGAGTACATGCAAGCAAAAGGCCCAGACAATACAACCAATTAAAACTTACCCTCTTATACTCACAAAAACTAGTGCTTCACCTGAAATTGAAATAGTCTCCATTCATAAACCTATTAAGATTCTACGTTATGGATGAATTTGTAACCTCTTATTATTTAAATAAGATTTATAAATAAAAGGGACACATGAATTGGAAAGCCAGCTTTGATAGAGTTTAAGACCGAACTGAAAAATTTCAAATAAAAGAAAGTTGTAAATATCTTAATTATAATTAGCACGGCTCAAGAATAACTATAATAGAATTAGGATGCAAATGATAATGACTGCTTTACTAAAGTGCAATACAGTAGGACAGCTTCTGATTTTTCAATATCAGTATTTCTAGTTCCATAGTGCCTAAGAGTGAGCCACTGGAGGCTAACATGTGTAGTTATTTTTTAGCTATTTCCAAATATTTTTAGAGCTCTAATATTGACCATTGGTTTGCAATTGATTGTGGATCATCAAATAGGATTAGATTAGGTTTAGTTATTTATTTATTTAACACTAAGCTAGAAGAAATCCCTATAAAATATCATGTTTTTTTTTCCAAAAATGTCCATAAGTATTTTTGCTTCCATCATGTTTTAATTTTCATGGGATATACCATCTCCTCAATATTTTCAAAAATATATTTTGAGTAAATTTACTAAACTAGGGAGTGAGTATTTAGTTTGGTCAGAGGTGGGGATTTACTGCATTCTTAAACTTGATCAATTAATCCTTTCGTTAGCGCAATTTGGAGTTTCTATAAAATTTGGAGCCCATTAGAATTATACATAAAAAAAAAAGCTAATGGGATTTTCTAAAAAAATGCGATACTTCAATGGAGTTTTTTTCCCCTTTTCTAATTAGCCATTTTATGACTTTGCAAACTCAATAAATAGAAAGGACAAGCATCCCTCTCATCAATTTATAAATCTTATCAATTTCTATTCTCCTTTCTTTTCGTATACTTTTTCTTGGTTTAGCTTTGGAAAGTTCCATTTGTGAGACTCTATAAAGAAATAATTCTTATAAAATATGGTAATTCTTTGCACAAGCATTAGGAACTAATCTTCTATCGATGGGAGATGATGAGACAATCGTAAATTTTCAATTGGTTTGGATTTAACTTATCCTTTATGCTTTTATTGTTTAATTTGTTATTGAATCTTTCTTTTATCTTTTAGATCAAAAATGTATATTAAATAATTTGATATCTTACTATTTGAGGGTATTTGATATTTTATAAACATTTAGGAGTGGAGTACGTTTATAGTTTGAAGGATTATTGCTTCTAATTTATAGGGCATTCTTAGGTTGCTATTCAATTACCAACTAATAATTTTTTTTAAAAAAGTAATAACAAGATAATGTTCAATGATTTGATTTAGAACTTCACAGTGATATTTTCGGTTAGATCAGTCCTCATGATCAATGCAGTTGAACTAAAATATTTTTAATAATCTAAAAGAGGATCTATAGGGAGTTCTCTTATCTCGACTGATATTCTATATGATTATTTTACCAAGCTTTTTCTTACTATTATATTACTCTCTCTAAACATCATTTACTTGATTATAGCTAGCTTAAATATTTTGCTCAGAATTAACATCATCCTTATGAAGAACTTTCTTGGATTATCTTCTAAATACTATTTGTACGTTCTCTTGCACCTGGAAGTGCATTGATTAGAAAACTTCAACAACTATGTAATACATACTTTCGCTATATGATTCTCTTACTTCTGGGAAATAAAATTTCATATTTCAAAAGAGATTTTAAATAGATAAAATTAAAAGAGCTAATTAGTTTATTTATTTAATTAGATGATAATATGAATTGAGCCTATGACCTTGCAGAACCTAACTTTAACCCAAACCAACTAAGCTAGCTATTTAGTTGAGTTAATAAATATATTAGACAAATTAAAATAGATTTGACTCCTATCTAATTATTAAGACCTAATTTAAAGTTGGTTTCCAACATCTGATAGGATTCTATCTTAAATTATAATAAAGTAATTAATTTAAATTACCATTGGTCCTTTCATTTAAAAGATAATTGAATCAACTTAGGATTCCTAATCCCTATAGACGAGGACCCTAGACCATAATCTCTTCAATCTCCAATTTAGCAAAAAAAAAATGCAGATACTAGAGAGGAGAGGAAGAGAAGAGTTCCGCCTATGATTTTAAGCCCCTGCTGTCTAACATCATATCCCAGATCATGTCCAGCCAAGATCTTTGAAGATACTAAATATTGTATTCTTATGTTCTATATATATTGTTCTTATTCAATTTTATTGTTTAAATCATGAGAAGTATTCTTTTTCATTTGTTATCGAGATTTTCTAACTCACTGTTAATATGCTATAAACTATGATTTTATCTTCTATGTTTATTGTTTTATATGATTTAATGGTTTAATCATATGTTATAATTATAAAAATGTTATCTTGCTAAAAAGAGATTTGTTAAGAAGGAATTTTGATATATCAGGGACACATATATGATTTTTATATGTTCTAATGCATGTGAGAACATTTGTATCGATATGCTATGAAATTTATGCAAGGAAAATAACCAAAGAACATATTTTTATTGATAGTGCAGGGGAATGAAAATCTCATATTTCCAGAACCTATTGATAAACTTACCGATAGGTCAAGATCCGAGAGCATTAGCTCTTTAGATCTACCGTTAGGGTTACAGTAGATCAGGGACTCCCTTATTCAACAATGTCGAGCATAACACCTCTCTAGATATCTTATTATATATTTTTCTAAATTCGTAAAGACTTAAATATCAACTTCTACCAAAATTACTTTATGAGTTGACAAAGCAAATGAATAGTCTCTATCGTTAATCACCCAAACATGTATCCCATGGTAGTTAGAACAACTATGAACATCCCAAATACTTTGAATATACTATGTCCTTAATTATATATATATATATATATATATATATATATATATATATATATATATATATATATATATATATATATATATATATATATATATATATATATATGTATATATAACTGTGGCTGAGCAGCTAGCTTAGGAAAAGTTACTGAGGTAGCAATAAAATTATAATGATCTAATGATTTTTCTTCAATTTTTTTACAATTCATATCTCTACCTTCTTAACTTTTTTGGATTAAATATCATAAATTTTGGAGTTTATTTACCATTTCATCAAGTACATACAAAATGTTGTATTCATTGAAAATTGTTAATTTTGTGTTAACTTTATGGAGGAGCAAATCAAAACTAAAACCCAAGAAATTGGGTATAATTGAACCCTAGGGGGTCGAGATCATAATTCAAAAGAAATTTTTTAAAAAAGATTATTGGAGATACTGGAAATGAACTGCAGCTCAGGTAAATTGCGTGAGCTGTCAGTTCATTTATATTTTTTTCATATATATATATATATATATATATATATATATATATATATATATATATATATATATATATATATATATATATATATATATATATATATATATATATATATATTAACTACGAAGTAATTGATGAAAAAATAGAGATTCAGTTCATGACCATTGGTTTTAGATAGATTAATCATTCTCGCGACCTCGTTTTCGGATCTATAACTCCGGCTTTGATACCACTTGTTGGAGATCAAATCCCCCATTGTGATCATAGAGACGAATAAAATAATACAATCACAAGAAAGATATAAGAATTAACATTGTTCGACCGACTAAGTTCGACATACATCCACGGGAATAATAAGAAATATTCATTATGAGAAAAAAGTTATAAGAAGAGATCTAAATATATCTCTACCTCTCTCATCTCTCATAATAATGAAAGACATCTCTCTCATCCATTACTCACTCTCTCGTATCATATACAAGAGATATATACAGTGTTCCTATCATATTCCTGTTAGAATAGTATTATAATCATCTAATTAGAACAATTAAGATATCGGTTTTCTGACCCAAGTCCAATTAAAACTCCTTGTGATCGTCGATCATATCTGGATACTCAATAGATGCAAGACACAAATCCAATAGTCTAAACTTCCGAACTATATCTTGTATCAATGGAAAGAAGGATACTACATACAAAATTCAAGATTAATCAAACATACCAAATCGTCAGAGATAAAATATGAGGATGTTGCATAAATGGAGCACATCTAAAGACATAGAAACTGATAAATTCAAGACCAACTGAAATTCCTACTTCTTAAAATTTCACTATAAATTGCCCTCTTTCCTGTAGAAGAGGAAACAACTTGTAACAGGGAGCTGGCAAGAAACTTTTTTGAGAGTGATTGAAACCTTATTTTTCTATCCAATAAAGATTTTGCCCTAAGGCATATTCTACTGAGAATGTTGGTCCGAGATCTATTTCGATCGAATCTCATTAAATTATTATTTATCTGCTCTCTGTGATAAATCTTTTCAATTTATCGGCTTTGTAGACTTTTAGTATCTAATCTGTTCTGATCGACCTAGTCAGACAGATTTTTGGTACACACACAATACAAATTTATTGCTGTAAATAAAGGATTTCCACCATAATTCAATATTTTTCTCCATACAAATATAACTATCAAATGCAACCACACATGACCTGCAGATACAAATACCGAAACCAAATATAATCAAAATTGTCATTTTTATAGTGGGGGAGGCAATTCTCACAACAATGTTTGTAATGGTGATTATGAAGGAAGAAGAAGGAAGGATGTTATGTTGGGATTTTGAGAAAATTGAATTGAAAGGAAGCGTGGTCCTCATAAAGTAACAATGGCTTTAGAACTTCAAAATTGTTTCTTCTTTAATTTTCTTTTGAAAGGGCATAACTTGTTCGAGTTTATATAAGCTTAACTGAGTCCAGCCTCAAAATCAAGTGCACTTTTATTTCTTTTGAAAAACTTATGATGTATTTAAATAAAAAATCAAGCTTAAAAAAACAATAAATCAAGTACATATTACTGTCATATGGTCATATACATATATATACACAGAAAAAATAATATGAAGATCAATAAACGATTTATTCCAATATAAAGCTGACCAAATCAAATTACATAAGAGGATCCAAAAAAGTAATCATTATTACAAATTTAGGAGTAAAAGTTGGAAAAACAATAATAGAAAAGAATGCCACTGTCCATCTTATTGAAATAATAGAAAATGGATAAAATAAATCATCTCATAAAGACTCTCTTTGCGGAAGTAACTACTAAGTCTCTACTTGATCTTCGAATAACGTTCCAATTATGGTAGATCTTTCTTCTTAATACCCTACAAGTCAACAGTATTTGGGTGTACTAAATCAGAATCATAAGAGCGATATTCCAAGTGTAACAGAAGAGAGAGAGAAGCATGCAAGCACACTATGCATGTAACATAAATAACCAAATAGTCAATAAGTTTAATCAGTTAAGTATGATATGCAAGATGATATCATGGATGGAAGTATGAATCAAATGTTGGTCAAGTCAGGAATAAAGGAATGAATAATGTCAATATAAAGTGAGGTAATATAAAGACATGCATGTCATAGTAGCAATCACTATTATATTTTCATAAATTAATTCGGAATTGTCCTAAAGAAAATACCACAAATTTTAAGTGTATCTCGTACATGTCTGGAACCATGTCTCCATATTCCTGGTACTTCTCTAGAACATACCGTTAGATAATCAATCACGAATATACATGAGCATAAGCTCCAGACCTAAAGCTCTATAAATACATGGATATTGGGTAATCACCAGGAACCTCCATGGTTATGTTCCTAAATTTCAGTTGCACAATCTAAATGATAAACCTTACAAAATATGCATATAAGTCCTCCATTCGAGTTTTCCCATAACACTATTATCATACTTAATGTGCTACATACATAATTAAATCAGACCAACATTTAAAATATGATATAGAAGTGTCCACATATAATAGTTTAAATCATGACTAACCAATGAGTCAAAAATATGGTTTTCTTGTTATGGCTAGAACAAAGGATGCAACTAGCTTACATAATGCATCATGAAGGTAAATGCAATTTTAAAAGAAGCTATGCTCTTTCAATTATGACTTTACCTCAATTACTACATGATATAAAAAATGAAACTGACAGCGGAGACTGACTATAAAATAATATAAAAGTGCTGATATTTTAATGCTAAATTTAACATAAATTCTGCAAATAGTTTGATGCAATTACGAAAATATCCAAATAACAAAAATGTTCATGGCTATGCAAATTGACTATTCCAAATAGAAACTAAACAATGCGAATATAAATATTCAGAATCATGTAAGTCATATGAACTAAGCAAAACTAATGGGCAAAAGAACTATCAGAAACCTACTTATCATAAATCAAGTAAATAAATTTATCATAAACAAAGAAATTTTTTCTCTCTTGATAACCTATATATGATCAAGTTGTGTCACTAGAGTATTATGAACTAAAACTCCTTATTCACTATAAAACATGTTACCATAATTCAAAGCTAAATCTAGAAAAAAATAAAAGTTCCAGAGGACTTCTATTACTTCAAATTTTTGTTTAAGCAAGTAAAAGTATGTTTAAAACTTACTGTATAAGAAAGTAATCATGATTAAGAAACGTAAAAAAAGGAAAATAGAAAATAATTAATAAATAATGATGCGCAAATCAGTCATTAGTCCTGATATAAGTTGACTTCTTATAATTAATAACTAACAAACACAAGAAGTAATCTCTTATTCTACTTCAATTTTGAAAATTACTTCTTAATTTCTTCTTTATGTCTACTACCCTAAGATAGTGCTAACCCCAATCTAAGAAAGGATCCATGGTTTGCAAAACTCTAAATGACTATGACATATTTGGATTACTCTGATATTATATTGGTCAAAAGGATTCTATTTGAGAGGTTCAGGACATCAAACAGTAAATCACATAAAAATAAATTTATGTAATACATTCAAATAAATAAGATAGTCTATTGGTGGAACTTATACTGCAAAGCATCTATCAATTTGAAATACAATTATAAAATCATAAAAATAAATTTACTCAAGAATTTTTTAATTTGGTAAAAGGCTTTTATGAAACTAAAAAATATGGGATTTTTATTCAAGGCTAATTAATTAAATTTAAAAGTGTTCGGAAATTTTCGCAAATCAATTTGCAGAAATAGCCAAGGCATTATATAATGTGATGCCATAAAGCAATCATTGTCTAACTATTTGATATTCTGGAAATGATTCGAACAATGTATATTCAATTATGGCTATGAGAGAGAATTAAAAAATATACTTGAAAAAGAATACTTATTAGTCTTCATTGTCGGATGTTTGTTCATGAATTGAATGATAAATGCACGCATATCATATATGAAGAGGACTTCTAAACTAGCAATGAGAAGTATGAGATGGTGTATGAGAGATTGTCCCAATTTTTTTTAGACATTATAAACATTTTAGAGGAGTTTAGATGATAAATACCATAGGAGAGTTAATGGTCAAAAATTGCCCAAGCTAAAATTTGGGATGAGTCTCATATTGCAGGATATGACAGTAAATTAGGGTTCAATATTTAAAAGATATTTGTTAGTCAATATCTCAAGAAACTCTGAGACGTAAGTGCATTGAGAATGCTATTTTCGTCAGTATTTAAAAGTGGAGTTTGATTATACTTGTATTTAAGATTAATTATACTCAGACCCCCGTAATACTGAGGTACTATAACTTATTACCCTTCAATTTCAAAACTTTCACTTAGACTCCTGAATTGTTAACAGAGTTTGACAATCGTTTAGGAGATGATTAAAGGACAAATTTGCCCTTGAAGAGGCACTGCAGCAATCTCTCCTCTCAGATGCAAAATGTTCTTTCATTATGGAAGCAGTTTTCATGGAGGTTTAGCAGAATCCAACTACGAATTTGATTTTTAAGAGGTAGGAGAGTAAGAAAGGTTGAAAAGATGAAATCAGACTCAGCAGAGCTTGTAGCTAATTGAGTAAAAGAGTCGCCGACGAACCTTACAAGTTTGTTGTTGATATTTTCTGCCAAAAAGAATGACAGTGAAGGTTGGCCTGGCTCTGACATAAAACTTTAGTAGCCTTTACAGCATTGTGCTTCTCATAAATGTTAGAAGGGAAGATAATGTTTTGAACAGATGAACTGAATTTGGATGAATCACCAGAAGATGAAGAGAGTGGCTTATATGGAAGTATTATAAATAGAAGAAATTCGACATGGGAGCTTTGATGAAAGCCTACAGATATTTCTCTCCAAAAACGAAACCCCTCAAAACCCACTTAGACCCCCAAAACCAAAAATTCTAGTTGGGTTGTGATGATGATAAAGCTCAGTTCTGCTTTGCAGTTCAGTGTGTGCTGCAGTGCATGTACCCTTTGTAAAGCCAGATTAGCCAACTGGTAACAACCCGTACTTCCAAGACGATAAGTCTCAGATTCAATTCTTTCTATCTCTTTATGATCACTAGTAGAATCTTTATAGAGTTATCAATTTCGTAAATTAATTTTAATTAATTGAAATTAGCAGAAAGGAGAGGCGAAGAAAGTGGTTTGCATCTCAGCACTAACTGTAGAGGCCAATTGAAAAGGTGATGTCATCTGATCTCTTAGTTTGGAGAAAATATGGCCAAAAACCCATCAAGGAATTCCCCACCATGCACAGTTGTTGCTGCTACTGTGCATGGTTGCACCACAGTAGCAACTGCAGCTGCTGTGCATGCTGTACCAACATGCAGAGTAGCTACAACAGCTGTTGCTGTTATGCAAAAGTGGGTGGAGAGAGAGGGGGGTAGGAGACAAGGGCAAAGTTGGTATTAAAGAAAAAGAGTGCAGATTGATTTAAAACAGGGTGAGAATATCTCAGTATTGACTAACTTTGCTAATGGTTCATAGAGTTTAAGTGAAAGTTTTGAACTTGAAGGGTAATAAGTTACATTACCCCCATACTACAGGGAGTCTGAGGGTAAAAAAAGTGCAGATTGATTTAAAACAGGGTTAGAATATCTCACTATCGAGAATGCTATTTTCGTGAGTATTTAAAAGTGGAGTTTAGGTTTTACTTGTATTTATGCTAAAATGAAATTCTTAATAGCTATGAAAATTAAATAAGGAGGAGGAGTTAAACTTTTGTACTTTTCTCTATTTAATACGAACATATCTTCATGCGAGAATCCAGGCTAAGACTCTAGAATCTCCTTCTCTTTCCTCTTTCTCTTTCTTCTCTACTATACTCTCTCTTTCTTCTCTTTTATTTATTTTTTTTTTCAAGGAGAAGAGAAAATAAGAAGGGAAAATAGTTTGTTGGGTAATTTAGTATGATAGGATTTGTTGAGTGAGTTAAAATTGTTGGGGATTTAAATTTCAAACTCACAAATGTCTATTATTATAGTTAATAAAAATAATACACACAAAATGTTATTATTATCTCTAACCTAAATGTGGCCTTACATATTAAATATAAATTTATAATAATTCATGGGATACGGTGGGTTGGTGGATTACACAAAAGAAAAAGAAGAAGAAATAGGATCATATACAATATCAATCTGTTCGAGGAGGCGGAGATTGGAGGATTCCCATTGAATTCAACTAGGAGAAGGAGGTGAGGCTCCGACTATATTGCTCGATGGAATCCAACTGAATTCAGATCTACTGTAATTTGGTTGGGGTTGGAACTTTCTTGGCTTGAGCAAAAATGACGAGAGAGAGAGAGAGAGAGAGAGAGAGAGAGAGAGAGAGAGAGAGAGAGAGAGAGAGAGAGAGAGAGAGAGGGAGGGAGGGAGGGAGGGAGCGGAAGAGGGAGAGATAGAAGGAGGGAAGGAGGGAGGAAGGGGGAGAGAGGGGGCAAAGAGAGGGAGGAGGGATGGGGGGAGAGAGAGGGAGTGAGAGATCTTATGAGGGGGAGTGTAAACAGTGTTATTTTCTCACTCACGCCCACAGAAACCAGCTGGTCGGCTTTGTCCGACTGATTCTGACCCTGCTAATTGCTATTTTATATAGCATGACTCCGATCATACAACTCCCTATATTCTGACCGAAGTCCAATCGATTCTGATCGGAGCCAGATAGAACAATTAGAGCCAAGATAAGTGTTCATCCCTAGTTGAGAATGTGGTGAAAGTTTGGATATCGCTTAGAAAATCACCCAATCAAAGCTTGCATTAAACCCCACACACAAACATGCCCTGACCAAACCCTAAACCAACATCCATTTCAAATTCAAGAAGGCATGCACAGACTGCCATAATTAGCGACCACAGTGCCATTACAGCCCCATTGGTAGATCCTCCAAGCTTTGACATTTCATGCTTTGGCACGTGACATCTTCATGCCCAAAGTGCAAACTATTAAAAGTGGTGTCAATGCAAGTCCAGCACTGCACAACCCAGCAATCTTTCCCAAGTAATCTCATTGTTGCCATAATTGAAAATTTTTGAATGCAGGGAAATTTTTTACTGTATTGAACCCTTTACTTTTCTTACATTTGCTAGGAAATTTTTTGAGAAATATTTGTTAGCAGATTTAATTACTGTGCTACAACTAGTGTTTTAAATACCGGTCGGTATACCGGTCGATATATCGTTTTTAAGGAAGAAACAAGATGGAATGTTGATTTTTTTTATCGCATCCCGTTTTCGACCAGTATGATTCGATATATTGGTCACGTTGTCGGCGAAAAATTCTAGAAAACAAAACAGATCCGCGGATTCAATGATAAAAGTCCGCAACTCGGCAGAGCCGCGAACCTGAAGACTGAGGTTCGCGACCCAGTAACGATAGAACAGGTTCGCGAATCTAAAAATGAGATTCGCGACAGTACCCATAACTTTCGGGTAGGGGTTTAATACAAGTCACCCGACCCGAACAGAATAATTGCCATATCGGATCGTGGGGCTAACTGCCAAACGAATGCAGCCGCGTTACTTCGATCCTGGAAGCAACCGCCTAACGGATATGACGGCACTTCTCGAGTAGTGGGAGCTAACGGTCGAGCAAATATGGCGGGACGTTACTCTAAAACTCCTATAAAAGGCAGGGGAGCGAAAGAGAGAGGGACAGACACAGACGGACGTCTTCTCCCAGAAATTACCCCTGGTGATCAAGAGTAAAAAGCCCTTTTCCTTTCTTTTAGCCAACTGAGGGAGATTGTACGGAGTGTCAATGGAGAGCAGGATCGTCCTCCATAGCTACCTAGAAACCCAACCTTAAACAAAGAGGAAAAGTTATCTTTCTCATTTTCTGTAAATGGAAAACCGTTAGATTGTAATCCTTTATTGAAAGATTGTCAGTAAAGAGAAATTCAATTTTTATGACGAACAGAAGGTTGGAGACTCTGCTGGGGATTACCATCACCTCCGGTGATATGGTGGTAGCTCAATCTGACAACATTCTAATTGGTAGTATGGTCGACTCGCTCACCATTCACGTCGACCAAGAAATGTATGAAGAATTTCTTTCTTCAGGCTCTAAGAGCCCTACTTCTCTAAGGGGATAGCATAAAATCTCCAAGGGGTCAATCCCCGTGAAGACAGCAATAGCCCAGTTAAGAGAGTCAACGAACCAAGTTAGTCCGAAGTCCTCTTCCCTAACATTGGGCTCTATGCCAGTTTTGGCAAAGACTCTTGATCTATCAAGCAAAGTGGACAAAAGTCCCCGCTTCAACAACGGGAAACGACCACTACCCGCTCCGCGAATCTGTCATGCGGAGAAGGAGGTTCCTCTCACTCGTACAACGAGAAGAAACTTGAGGAGAAGCAAAGCTCGTGCCCTCCGCAAGAACACGCAACAAAGGGAAACCGCCAACTCATCCCAGCAAAAGTTTACCACGTAAATATGGAAGCCAAAAGGCGAGGTTGGTCGAGGCACGGAAGGATTTACTCACGTTCCCTACAGGAAGCGAAGTAAGCCCATCAAAATTCCAGGGGGAATGTCCGATCACGTGATCAACGAAGCTCGCGGAACCTGCGAACCTCAAATTCGCGGAAAATGCATGCCTATCTGCAAGGCTGCGACTATGTCGTTCGCGAAGTTATCTCCCACAAATGATGACGTCACAAAGAATCTCACTGCAAGAGATCTTAGGGAACTCCTGAACAAAAAAAGGAAAGAATCCTATGTATCTCACTGTCACTGTGAACGACTGATCAATGCAGTACTATCTCACTGTCATTGTTAAGCCCATACCAGATCTTCGGTATTTCATCGGTTGTCGACTCTATCGACATCTTCATCCCAACTGGCGAAGAGGAGGCGACGAAACGGGCTTGAATTTTCTGAGTCAGAATACCCTACAGTGTCATCTAATATGACAAGTGCCGGAGAAAAGAAGAAGAAGGTGAAGAAAGTCTCCGAAGGAGAAGCTTCCGACCTAGAGCTTCCTACAAGTTCCAAAGATCTGTTTAATGAAAAGCGAGAAGTTTTTCGAAACACTCGACTCAGAAGTGAGATGACAGTCTCCATGAGTTATAGACAGATGGCTGGAGTCTCTTCCGATAAAGAGGATATAATCAAATCTGTTATGGCTGAATCGCAGACATCTGATTCGTTCCTAGAAGATTTTGCCTCCGTATATATGATCCAAAACAACATCTTAGAAGAGTTCATGCGGAGAATGAATGAACAAGATAAGCATATCCAGCAATAGCAGAACGCTATTAGCGAGCTTAAAGACCCGCTACATGTTCTGATGGAATTGGAGAAAGCTAAACTAAAGAATACAGGAAAGAAGACAGAAGAAGAGGATCTTCGCAATAGTGAGAAAGAAGAACATCATGAGGATAATGGCAACCGTTCCATGCATCAAGAAGGAAATGCAGATGTTGTTTGGATGGAGAGCTTCCAAAACCAACTAGACGCCCTCATGCGTAAGAGCGATTTACTAGAGCTCGGCGTGGTAAGACCGTATCCCATGGAATGGGAAAGTATGTCGTTCCCAGAAAGTTATAAACCGTTGAAGCTCAAATCTTTCGATGGGAAAGGATCGCCGAACCAGTATCTCTACTATTTTAAGTTGCAGATTGGGCATTTAGCCGGAAATGACCCTATTATTACGAGAGTATTCGTTAGTACCTTAACGGGGCTAGCTTTTGAATGGTTCCGGAGACTAGAACCGGGAACCATCAATTCATGGAGCGACATAGAGAAAGCCTTTCTCACCAGGTTTTATGAAGATGATATGGAGGTATCAATGCCGGCGCTCCTAGCCACTAAACAAAAGAAAGGGGAGTCAGCCCGGAACTTCATCAAAAGATTCCGAAATGATTCTCTCAGATATCCGCATGGGATGCCAGAAAAGACCTTAATAGAAACCTGTCGACATAATCTATCGACTAAGGTTCTAGCCAGAATGGGAGCAGTGAAGTCCTCAACTTGAAAAGATCTCGCCCTGCAAGCTGAAGAAGCTGAAGAAATTGCGCAAAAACTTGAAGAAGAAGGAGGCGATGAGAAATCGAAGTGAAGTGGCGATAACAACTATAAATCCCGATCCCGAGGATATAAGGGAAAGGAGACGATGGTCACTAATACGCCACGACCTGCGAAGACTTCCCCAAAGCTCCCTCCTCAGACACGAATGCCGCAAAAGCAATACTCCTTTAAAGATGAGCATACAAAAACTATCTTCAACCTCCTTATGAGTAAGAAGATGCTGAACCTGTCGGAGTCCAAACGTCCAGAAGAAGCAGGGAAAGTTAACTATCCTAACACTGTGTCTACCATAGGATCATTAACCACCCCACCCAAAATTGCTACAACCTCAAGAATAAAATTCAAGCCTTAGTAGATGCTAATGTCATCAAACTCCAAGAGCACCAGAAGAAGGTGACCGCGAACATGGTGACTGTCAAGTTCGGCAAAGCGTCCGACTGGATAGAGTCAACAGTTTAAGACGGAGTGCAGCCCATCTCTAAAGGCACGATGCAGGTCGTAAATTTTGACCCGCACTAACAACAAAAGAAAGGATTGTTCCCCTTTGAAACTAATAGGGGGAGATACTGTAGGTGCATCCAGACCTCCTAAGGGATGAATAATGGAGTTTCAGTTCATCTGGAAAGAGACAAAGAGGAAAACTCTTTACCTCTAATATCGTTTCCGTAATTCCCGAAGATGAAGGGGTTATTCCTGCTTTGACTGATTCGGAAGAAGAAATCGGAAATTCTTTGGTAGTCGATGCAGATCCTCCTCCCACGGGGACTCGTTCGGAAAAAATTACTTGAAGAACTACGGCCAGACAACGGATTCTCGACCACCACCAGAAAAGTCAAACAAAAGGAGCTTAAGTTTGATAAAATTTTGAAGAAGAAGGGAAAAGAGCCTGCGGAGGATTCGCGGAAGTCATTTCAGTTCGATATTCTAAGACAGTTGGCCAATATTCCTGCAAGGATAACCTTGTATGAGCTCCTGAAACTCTCTAAATCTACTAGAGAAGTTTTAAGAGAAGCTCTGTAAGATTTAGAAATATTCTTGGCATAAATACCAGAGGTGAGTGAGGAAAGAGAATCTCTTTGCGCAACCTATCACCAAGTCTCGGGTAAGACCGTTCCCTACATTGCTTTCTCTGTAGAAGATATACAAGTCAGGAACAATAAGCATCACCGCCCTTTGTATTACAAGGGATACATAGGGTCTACGGAGATTGATCGCATTCAAGTTGATCCAGGCTCAGCCTTGAGCATCATGCCACGAAGAATGCTACGATATTTTGGAGTGCCGATGAATAGATTAGCGGCAACCAACACCACTATTTTCGGATTCAATGCTAATGGCAGTAGACTGTTGGGAAAAATTAAGCTCAAGTGTCAAATCGGCGATCTGAAGACGGAAGTCACGTGTTACGCGATAGACGCAGACACATCATACAATCTGCTACTGGGGAGACCTTAGATCCATAGCAATCTCATTGTGCCCTCCACATTACACCAATGCATGAAGTATGTCAACAAAGACGCGAACGTGAAGACGCTCGTTGCGGAAAAAAACCCTTCAAAGGAGTTGAAAATTACTTTATTGACGCGTTATTGTATCAAGATGCATTCGGTATTACAGATCAGCCTATTCCAGATGACTCTGATAGTGGCGAAGAGGCTGATACAGAATCAAAATCCGAAAATTCGGAATCCGAGGATGTAGTTTGGGACGGTGAGCCCATTATGATAAGCTTCGAAGGCCTTGATGTAAATAACGCCGTTCACTCTGATGGTGAATGGGTGATAAATGAGAATCTGGAATTTACTTATTCTTCTAGTGTTGATTCTGAGCCCTTAAGCACTAGCACAGATGCATTTAGCGACTGTGTAAATGAGATATATTCCCTGACTTCCTTCCAAGCACCTATCTGATCATCCTTATACGAATTAAGTTATGACATTGAAAGTGCTAACCAGGTCATTTTTGAGGTCCCTCCTAAAAACGGAATCCAAAAAGCCATAGTATTTGGAAGAGCAAGTCATAAGAACAAAAAGAAATGCTTAGATTCTGAGGATGAACATGAAAAACCCGAGTTCTTCCATTACGATGAAAAATCTCATAGATTAATGAAGAAAATGGGGTATAATCTAGCCGAAGGCAGGGGGTTGAACTTCGGAAAAGGAAGAAGGACAATTCTTCAACCATGTGTCCCAGAAGGAAAAATACCAGATTATTACCAGAGAATCGGCAGGGGGTTGGGATATGTCACCACTCCCGAGAGTTCCTTAGATGAAAAAACCGAAGAACGACAGTATGATTATTCGTCAGAATCACCATGCTGGGACTCAGCTGTCAGTATCGGTATGATTTTCTGCGAAGTGTCCGTGAACATGGCTTTCGCGATCCAAGAAGATGAAAAAATCTCGCCGATAAGAGACGATTTCTGGGCTAAGCATCTTAATATGAAGTGGGAGATTCAGTTTGAACAGCGCGAGCCTCCAACTGAAGACAAAGTGATCCAAATTAATATGGGGGATGAAAAGAATCCTAAACCCATATTCATAAGTGAGAACCTATCCTCGGAAGAAAGGGAGGAGTTGATGTCCCTCACTCGCGAATATATTGATATTTTCGCATGGAGTTATGAGGAAATGTCTGGATTAGATCCGAGCGTGGCGGTTCACAAATTAAATATCCGGCCAGAGGCTAAACCAGTAAAACAACAACAACGAAGATTCCGCCCAGAAATCATGGAAGCTATAGAGCTGAAATCAGGAAGTTAATTGAATCAGGCTTTATTCGCGAGGAACAACACCCTGATTGGGTCGCGAATATAGTTCCCGTGACCAAGAAAAACGGAAAAATCCGAGTTTGCATAGACTTTAGAGATTTGAATGGGGCTTGCCCTGAAGACGAATTCCCATTACCTATCACGGATATTATGATAGATAATACTTGTGGGTATGAGCGTATGACGTTCATGGATGGATTTTCAGGATATAATCAAATAAAGATATACCCTGATGATGAGAAGCATACGTCCTTCAGAAAACCACGCGGGGTATACTGCTATACAGTCATGCCCTTTGGCCTAAAAAATGCAAGCGCTACGTATCAACGCGCCATGAACGCAATATTCCAGCACCTCCGGAAAACAGTGGAGTGCTACGTAGATGACCTAACGATTAAAAGCAGGAACAAAGACGATCACTTGAAAGATTTGAAGACAATGTTCGACCTCATGAGGAAGCACCAGCTCAAGATGAATCCAACTAAGCCTTTCCTGGGGGTGTCCAGTGGAAAATTCCTCGATTTTGTTGTAATGTCGAAAGGGATACATCTCGATCCAGATAAAGTCAAGACTATCCAAGATATGCCACCTCCCCGTAACCTCAAAGAGTTAAGGGGGTTGCAAGGCAGGCTGGCGTACATCCGCAGGTTTATATCAAATTTGTCTGGTAAATGTCAGCCTTTCACCAGATTAATGAGGAAAAGAGTGTCATTTGTCTGGGATGATGCATGCCAAAAGGTTTTTGAAGAAATCAAACAATATCTCACGAAACCACCGGTGCTTGTATCCCCAGTCTCGAAAATGCCCTTCTTGCTATATGTAAGGGCTATGGACCATTCACTGGGCGCTTTGCTAGCGCAAAAGAATGAGTCAGGCGATGAACAAGCTATTTATTATCTAAGCAGAATGATGGTTGGGGCAGAACACCGGTATAATCCTGTGGAAAAAGAATATCTAGCTTTGGTATTCACAATACAGAAAATGTGGCACTACTTAGCTGGACAAACCATCCACGTTGTATCGAGAGTTAACCCCCTGAGAATATTAATGACTAAACCCGAGTCATTAAATTCAAGACTATCCAATTGGGCTATTTTGCTATCACAATATGATATGCACTTTGTCCCAGAGAAGTCTTTCAAAAGACAGGCCGTGGTCGACTTCTTGGCCGAACATCCAATCCCAGTATCCTCCAGGTTATACGAACAAATCCCAGGAGAGTTAGAAGAATGGGACTTGATTCCAGAAAAGGATGACTCAAAAAGGTCTTCCGAGGCAAATACGGTCTCGAAGGGTGTATGGCAGCTTTTCTTTAATGGTGCCTTCCGAATGGGATCCGAGGGAAAGACGACAGCGGGGGTAGGAGTTGTTCTCGTCTCTCCCCGCAACCACATCATTCCTCAAGCTTACTCATTGACAAGTTCGTGCTCCAACAATGTCGCGGAATATAATGCCCTCCTAATCGGTTTAAAAATAGCCAAACAACTGGGGGTCGACTACTTGAAGGCATATGGGGACTCTCAGCTTGTCGTGAATCAAATAAAAGGGGAATACGAAGTCAAACATGAAGACCTCTTGCCGTATTATCGCGCAGTGATCAAGATCGCCAATAGTTTCGAGGGTTTCTATATCAGCCATATAAAGTGCCACCTAAATAGTATGCAGGCTGCTGCATTAGCTTTGCCCAAGCATGCTAAAAGGCAGATTATGGTAAGCAGCAAGGAATTGTTTTGTCCAAAGGGCGAGCTCAAAGAAGAAATGAAGAAATCGCAGGGAGACGAAGCTGACGCTTTCGAATCAAGCCTGGAGCCAAGGGATTGGCGTTTTCCTTATATAGACTATATCCTTTACGGTATATTACCCGAAAGTCCAAAAGAAGCTAGAACAATTCAGAGAAGGGCTGTCAGGTTCTACTACAACGCAGAACTCCAGACATTATATAGAAAATCCTACGATAGAGTTTTACTTCGCTGTCTCTCCAACCGCGAAGCACAAGGGGTACTCGAAGAAGCTCATGCTGGCATCTGCGGAGCACACTAGCCAGGGCCAAAACTTTGGGATAGAATCCAAGGAATGGGTTATTACTGACCCAAGATGATGACAGAAGCGGTTAAATATGCGAAGAAGTGTAGGGCCTGCCAAATACATGCAGACTTTATACATAAAGCTCCGGAGTATCTTCACCCAACACCTATGTCATGGCCATTCGAACAATGGGGTATGGACATCGTAGGGCCAATGTCTCCGCCATCAACGAGAGGACACCAGTTCATTTTAGCCATAACTGATTACTTTTCAAAATGGACTGAGGCCATTTCCCTAACCGAAGTAAAATCATCAGATGTTATCAAATTCATCAAGCACCATGTGCTTTATCGCTTCGGGGTGCCTAGAAGAATAATTTATGACAATGGAGCTCAGTTTGTGAGCCAAGTGTATTCCAGATTCTGCAACAAGTACAGGATCGAGGATGTGGCTTCATTACCATACTACCCTGCAGCTAATGGTCTAGCAGAAGTTTTCAATAAGACCATTGTAAAACTTCTTAAAAAGTTTGTGTCATCCAATCAAAGGGACTGGGACGAAAAGCTCGGAGAATATCTGCGGGCGTATCGCACCACAGTCCGAACTCCCACTAATGCCACGCCTTTCTCTTTGGTATATGGGTCAGAAGCAATCTTGCCTTTGGAAATCTAAATCCCGTCATTAGGAGTCGCGTTAACAACTAGGATAACAGAAGAAGAAAGGCATCAGTAAAGGCTCCAAGAGTTAGAAGCCTTGGATGACAAGCGCTTGGAAGCTCAACAGAATATCGAGCTATACCAGGCGTGGATCTCCAGAACCTTTAACAAAAAGGCTAAACGAAAAACTTTTAAGAAGGGTGATCTGGTCCTGTCAGTTAGAAGACCGATCATAACAAGCCAGAAGCCTAGGGAAAAGTTCCAGCCAAAGTGGGATGGACCCTTTGTCATTGATACGGTCTACTCCAACGGCGCGTATCGGTTGACAAAACCTAATGGTGACAAGATCCTGATGCCAATCAACGGCAAGTTTCTGAAAAAATATTATTCTTAGCAAAATTGTAGAACACCAGTTATAATACAGTCTGGGTAGTTCTATACAAGTTATGAGCAAAAAGTTTCTCTGTAATCAGAAGTTCATTAATGGAGGTTCTTGGTTCCAGACTAAAAGCCTTTAGTTCGCGAACCAAACTTTCTTTTTATCAAATTTGCCAAGTTAAATAATATCTCTAGCGAACCAAACTTTCTTTTTATCAAATTTACCAAGTTAAATAATACCTCTGGCGAACCAAACTTTCTTTTTATCAAATTTACCAAGTTAAATAATACCTTTGGCGAACCAAACTTTCTTTTTATCAAATTTGCCAAGTTAAATAATACCTCTGGCGAACCAAACTTTTTTTTTTTATCAAATTTGCCAAGTTAAATAATACCTTTGGCGAACCAGATTTTCGTTTCTTATCAACAAGAAGTTCTTTCATTCACAGTAATTTCGGGTACTTAGAAAATCTCGATTCATCTTTAAGATTATCAAGTTAACAGTTACCTCTGATAATCAATATCAGAATCATTCTCTAGATACTCTTGGTTACGTAAAAAGAAAAGAGCTTCTTTATTCATCATCGGAGTAAAATTACAGAGAACTCTCTAGTGTTGTTCAGCCAACAAGAGTGAATACAAATCACTAAAAAAAAAAGAGGAAACTCGCTTCTGTAACAGTCTCTTTCGGCATGGTTCAGATCAAAAAGTTTGCTTCTATAGGCTCTTCTTCTGGAATGATAGACTTGCTTCTGTAACCGTCTCTTTCGGCATGGTTCAGATCAAAAAGTTTGCTCCATGGCCTCCACTTCCAATTTGCTCTTGTAGCCTCCTTTTTAAGGACGGCTTAAAGGCACAATCTTATTTTTTTCTTTCCGACCACAATCAGGGACCTCCTGGTTGGTTCCCTTGGTGATGATGCCAGTGAATTGATTAGTTCAAAACTGGGCATACCAAATGCACACCCCAAACGTATAACGTGAGGGGTTGCACAAATTCAAGGTCCTCATCATTAGTACCCCAGCCTTGTGGGATATTAGGAAAGAAGAAAAACAATGCCCCAGACCCGAAATCTTTTCTCTCATGAAAAATTCATGAGACCTTCCAAGCCCCTTGAGGCATTGGAAGCAATTACGAGCTCAGTGGGTCTGGGCCATTGTTAAGGAGAATGACTACGGTTATCTCCTGCAGTCAAGTCAAAACCCTGTTAAAAGAGAAGAAAAAGAAGGAAGAGGGGGATATGAATCAGAAGAAGAGGTTCACCTTAATTAAGGAAAATGACTACGGTCAGAAAGACCTTTTCGGTGAGATACCTCGCTGGATTGATGCAGTCTGGAGGTCTTGTTAAATGCCAACTCTTATCTATCACTTCGGTTGAAGAAGAAGAAAATATGGCTGCACTGACAGATCGGCTACAAAAGAAAGAAAAGAGAGTCAAGAAGAAATTCGCTCATGGCTGGATGATCTTCCATTGAGGAGATCATATGTCTTATATAGACAATCTGGTAACTATGATCTCCCGTTTAGAGGAGATAAAACCGAAATCTCCGGTCAAGATTTTCAGTTCAGATCTCAACAGAATTTATTACTGCTGCATGGGACGCTTAGATATCGCAGCCCAGAGATCTCGTTATTAATAAACACATGCAATGCTTAGGATCCCACGCCCGACGACCTTGTCCCAAGGCTCGCAGAAGTCTTTACAAATTTTGAGGAATTTTGAGTCGCCCCGAGAAGTTTCTAAGCGTGATTGCAGTTCGCAAAAGCTAAGATTGCGAACTTAGCATGAATCCGCAAACTTCCGGACGGAACGTCGCAAACTCAAATCTGCGATCCTTGGAAATCAGGATCGCACATCTACTATGAGTTTAGTTAATTCGCGAACCTCTGAATGTGAAGTCACAAACCCAACAAAGATCCGCGGAAGTCGCGTGACAGATACACGGATACCAGAATGTTACAGAGAATCGCGAATTTCAAACGAAAGTAGGCGAGTTTATTGCAAGTCCTTGAATACAAATGCTAAGGTTGTGCCTTAGAAATACAAAACTAAGATTTAGTTCTTTACATAAATAAGGAGTCATGCCATGTACAACAAATGTCAGGGGATGGTTACAAGAGAAGGAACAACAAATATATATATATATATATATATATATATATATATATATATATATATATATATATATATATATATATATATATATATATATATATATATATATATATATATATGCATGGACCAGTTTCTACAACTCAATAGTTCAAGAGAACTTTTATTTTCTCCTCTGCGCCATTAATGTCTTGCTGAAAGATCTCATAAGCTTGAACAGTAGCTTGGCGACGCAGTTCCTCGTCACTAGCAATAACATTCTGCACTGCAGCAGCCTCCAGCGAATCCAATTCAGCTTGCGTCGCCTGGAGATCCCTGGATATATTGTCCCTCTGACGCGATAAATTGGCGAGATTCCTCATTAACTCATCACGTTCCTTGGCGATCTTGGCTAGGAAAGCTTGGACTTTGGCAATGGTCTCTTGAGTCTTAGTAATAGCTTGATCATGGCCCTTGACAATTGAAGCAGCGGCTTCCACTTGAAGAACCAGAGACTCGCGGTCTGATTGACCCTTTTTTAAAGAGGCCTTGCTAACATTTGCCCTCTCCCGAGTCTCCTTCTAGAACTTAAGTTGTTCCTCTCTCAGCTTCTAGAAAATGATTTCTACTATCTCAGATTTATCAGCACTTCTCGCTTTCGACAGGAATTCAGCATGCTTTTGAAGCTGAGTTATCATAAGCTTAAAAGGAGCAGCTCTATCCTCTCCACCAATGCTAACAATACCAGTTAGATAAATGCTGAGAATATTGGCGATTGAAGCAAAAGGAACCCCCTTCAGTATTTTATCAATAGAGCAGTCCAGGAAGTGAAGGAAAATCTCCACTGTGTCCTTCAACAAATCATTCTCAAGCATGTCGATCTCTGCATAAGAAGAAGTGATATTGGTTGAGGCAGAAGCGGATTGATCCGCAACCAAGCTAATACCAGGAGGAATGGTGCCTCTGGAGATCTCCGCAGAGCTACTAATCACGGCCTCCTGAACTACAACATCAGTTGGAATAGCTGTGGCCAAGACCATAGGCATAGCAGCCTCGGGAATCACCTCTTCTGAAGTATCAATCGCAGAGGTAGTAACTTTGGTCGCTTCACCAGTATCAGCTCCAGCGATGGTATTGTCTGGGGAAGTCACCTTCGCGCCTATGCACTCTAAGTCTAGAGTCGAAACTGGAGCTAGCGAAAAGAAGAAAATTAATAAGTGTTACAGTATCAGTTGATAATAATATAATTGCTAAAGAAAGAAGATGAAAATCTAAAGGTTGGACACTGGATTCTCCAAGTCCATACACCTCAGGACCAAACACTTCAGGCCCGTATACTTTAGTTCGAACTTCCTCGCTCAAAAAGACGAATTTAGTTTGGTCTGAGGGAGGAGTAGAAGAGCGAAAACTGTCACTACTGGTGTCATCATCATCGCCCCATTCATCTTGCTCTTCAGAAGGAGGTGCTGCTTTTGGGGAATCTGATGCACGAGTCTCCCCAATGATTTGCACTTCATCATCTGCAGTGCCCTGAGCAACAAGAGCTACAGAATCCTCTTATAAGGCCGAGGAAACACTGACTTCAACGTCGACCTGGCCAATAGGAGGAGTAGAACCCTTTTGAATAATGGGAGCATGGTCATTGCAAAGAACAGGTCCTTGGTTCTGACGCCTCTTGAGGGAGCGGAGAGTTAAGGAGGAGTCATCTTCATCCTCCTTGGATTCCTCAATGAGGGATTCAACAACTAGAGTGAGTGTTGTAGTTCCTATCCCAGACAAAGTGCTCTGCGAATCAATCCCCCGCGGAATGGTAAGCAAGTCTCTAAGACGCCTTAGTCTCTTCCGCTTATATGAAGATTTCTCGTGAGAAGACTGCGATGGAGGAGAAGTCTTCCTCGATGTCAGCTCAGGAGAAGTATCAAGGGAGGCAGCCTGAACTGGTGCATCATCGTCCTCTTCTCTTTACTCTGATTCATTAGATGCACTGTCCCCCATGAAATCCTTCATCCCTACGACTTTCGTGCTGCCGGCCTTCTTTTTCTGGGCATACCAAGTTTTGATCTCCCGCAGACTGGTATGGTGTATGTTGAAATTCTAAGGAGCAGAGTTAGCATTCGCAAACCACTTACAGAAACAGAAGCTCATACTTGAGTTCGGGGTCTTGAGCGGAAGATCAAATTTGGCTTGAGTTCCACCTATGACGAAGTGAAACCAAGCTCGAGCTCTCTCAAAAAACATTCCCAACAAAACTTAATTCTCTATTGGGATTACCAACGTAAAGCTGATCATAGCCAAACTGTCGGGCAAAGCGACTCAGGTAGTAAGGTTCTATATAATAAAGGTTCCCCAAACGAAGGACCAGATGCCCTGGGCGGATGTTTATCAACCACCAGAAACACCTCGAGGATAGGATAGTAAATTTATCAATACCAGCAGTGTCCGCGAATTCTTCCCCGTATCCAGCATTCGGGAAGTATGGGAAATATTTGAACAACTCAAAATTTGAAAAATGACGAAGGGTTTTGCGGATCGCGGCCATGTAGCCCCCTTTCCATTGCGACCTCTCATAGTGCTGTACTTTGGGAGCACTTAAATCAATCTGCGAGTCTGCAGGACTCATCAAAGTGGGGCAATGTAGAACCAGCCAGGCCATCAAATAAGTATAAGGAAGTTCTACACGCAGATTAGGAGTCTTAATAACAGGATCTCCTTTCTTCCTCTGCTCCTTCTTCACACTGCAAAATTTATCAGATATTCTTCTCAATCCGCTTTGGATACTGCATACCATGGCAGGCAACAAACTGAGTCGCCTACCCAATGCCAGTAGAACGGCTGGGTATACAGCCCCAATGTGTATGTTTTCCTGCGAAGGAATAACACACTTTTTCAGCCAGACCAGCAAATAACCCGCCAAGAAGGTAGGGTCAGATAAGGGTTGAAGGGACTGATAATGAAAACTCTCAAAAGACATTCCAGCTTTGAAAACGTCCTCGTCAGATTCGGCAATATAAGTATCCGTCCCGAACCTTGCAATTCTTCTCTCAACCTCCTTTTCAGAAACTGGAGGAAGGCGAATAAAGTTCGGATTATTCCTAGAAAAATTAGGCAGAAGATATTGCAGCCACTTCTTTGGCTTCAAACTATGGGTGCCCGATGTGTGAGTGCAAATATGATAATGGCAGAGCAATTCCCAGTAAGTATCATAAGTCAAAGGGTCCTGAGTCTTCAGCAGATGGAGTTCTTCTCCAGTAGGGACGTACTCTTCATACGGGACGTCTCCCATAGACAAGTCCAAGACTTCATGCATCTCGTGAAGGGCGAAACCCAATTCGCCTCGAGGGTAAAAGATTGTACAAGTATCAGGATTATACAATTCCAATAAAACAAAAAAATAGAATCTGCTGGAGGGAATGTCGTGCTGAACTGCCCTGATGGCGCGATACAGCCCCGCATGATGAAGCTGATCTCTAAATGATCGCAGAAAGAAGTCAGTCAAGACCGCCCACTCTCCTTTCGAAAAATAGTGAACCCATCCACGGGGACAAAAATTCTGAACAGGAAATTCTCCTTGTGCATTGGTAAAACGGTACAGGAAAGTCTGCGCGATTATAGGAACCTCGCCTCTGGGGAGATCATGTTTAAGCAATCTCGGTAGCAATCCACGAAAGCTCTTTCTAGTTCCACGAGGAAAAACATCTTGAGCAGTGAATCCCCAAGCAAAATGCTATCTTGTGGCCTGTTTATGTGCCAGTCCATTCGCCTGGGTACGGAACGGGATTGAAAGAATAAGAATGGATAAGATCTCTCCATATTGGGGAGAAACAAGTAGCGACCTTCAACTTGACGAAGCTACTTGTAATCGCCATCTTCCAAACCACTGTCGGGCATTGAAATATGGTCCCCAAACAAAAAGACTGATTTGAGTAACGGAGACCGATCATCTCCTTCGAAAGGTGCATTGGTCATTAGCTCTCGCAATGTTGAGAGAGAAGGATAGAGAATTTTGTCCTCTCTCTCTTGGTTATCTGAGGTTGTACAATGGAAAAAGACATGACCAAATCTGAACTCTTTCTTCCCATCATAGCCATCCGAATATCCGAAATAATGATCTTTTGGCCAAGGATTCAAAGCGTAATCGACTGCAAAAGACATTCAGATTTAGAGATAATAAAAAAAATGAGAAAAGGGACTGTCTTCCGAATTTTTTTTACCTCCGATCAAGGGTTCCTGCCGAACCACTATCGAACTAGATGTTGCTTGAGGATCTTGACGACCACTGGCAGCAACGGAGGAAGAAGAAACTTTCTTTGGCATTTTTTGCAGATTAAGAAAATCTTTTCGCACAGAGAATCGAAGCTATAGGAGATTGAAGATGAGAGGTATGAGGCGCCCTAACGAGGAACTCAGATTTCAAATTTCTTGGGATGAGAATAGCCTCTCTCATAAAGTAGAGTTATATAGCGGATGATTTGACGGACGAGATCTCTGGACAGACGTAATATCTGGCCTGAATCTCGTGGGTACCTTTTCATTTAATGCGGCTCAGAGAATGTTTCAATTCTTACGCCGTAAAAATAAGCAACCGCCTTCCAGCCATCCCACAACCAGAAAGGTGGAAGCCCGCGCCCCTAATACAGAAGTCGCGATCCTTTAGAAATTACAGTTTGCAACCCTAATATAGAGTCGCTTTCTTCCCCAAAAAGGTGGAAGCTCGCGCCCCTAATACAGAGTCGCGATCCTTCAGAAATTACAGTTTACGATTCTAATACATAGTCGCTTTCTTCGCCAAAAAGGTGGAAGCTCGCTCCCCTAATACAGAGACGTGTCCCTTCCAAAGTGAAAATTTGCGACCCTAATACAGAGTCGTTTTCTACTCCAAAATGAAGGCTCGCGCCCCTAATACAGAGACGTGCTCCTTCCGAAACAAAATCTGTGATCCTAACACAGAGTCGTATGATCCAAAAAATTGCAAAATGAGGCGCTAACACAAAGTCACATTTCCCTTCAGAAGCAGCAGTGGCGCTAATATAGAGTCACAGATTTCTACAAATACGATGGAGATTCTAATATAGAATATTATATCCAAAGTATTCCAAAACTCCTTAAGGAATCATGAGAGTTTTGGAAACTTTGGAGAGGGTTTTGTCGGCGAAAAATTCTGGAAAACAAAGCAGATATGCGGATTCAGAGATAAAAGTCCGCAACTCGGCAGAGCCACGAACCTGAAGACTGAGGTTCGTAACCCAGTGATGACAGAACAGGTTCGCGAATCTAAAAATGAGATTCGCGACACTACCTATAACTTTCGGGTAGGGGTTTAATACAAAGTCACCCGACCCGAACATAAGAATTGCCATCTCGGATCGTGGGGCTAACTGCCAAACGAATGCAGCGGCGTTACTTCGATCGTGGGAGCAACCGCCTAACGGATATGACGGCACTTCTCGAGTAGTGGGAGCTAACGGTCAAGCAAATATGGCAGGACGTTACTCTAAAACCCCTATAAAAGGCGGGAGAGCGAAAGAGAGAGGGACAGACACATACGGACGTCTTCTCCCAGAAATTACCCCTGGTGATCAAGAGTAAAAAGCCCTTTTCCTTTCCTTTAGCCAACTGAGAGAGATTGTACGGAGTGTCAACAGAGAGCAGGATCGTCCTCCATAGCTACCTAGAAACCTAGCCTTAAATAAAGAGAAAAAGCTATCTTCCTCATCTTCTGTAAACGAGAAACCGTTAGATTGTAATCCTTTATTGAAAGATTGTCAGTACAGAGAAATTCAATTTTTATGGCGATCACACGTGGTGATATATCGGCCGGTATTCAGGTTGTGAAGTACCAGCCGGTATGGCCATTTATCGGGTAATTTGTTAATGGTTAGTGTTGCATTAAAACCTGTTAACCCGCTAGATCCGACCCGATAAGAAAAAATTAAAACCCGAAAACTCTCCCCAATTCGTTCTAAAAAACTCTAAAATCCTCTCCTCTTGTTTGCGAGCTCTAGCTGCTCGATCAACTCCCCCCCCCCCAAAAAATAAAAAACTTATTTCCACCAATTTCACTCAATTTTCTCTCTCCCTTCGTCTCTCCTTCAGCTGACACCGAGCAACCGGATAGAATCTCCACTCTAATCGAAGCTTTGTGACCTCGATTGCAGAATTTCCGATGCTTCGCTGTGCAGTTGAGGACTTGCCGACGATCCGACCTCTCTGTCCTTGCGTTTCTTCCAGCGTCACCAACGAGCTCGTTTGGTAAGTCAGTCTCTCCCTTTATAAATCTTTAATTTTCTAATTTTGGGCAAGAATTATTAGTTTCTAATCAGTCTAATTTTTTTTTAAATTTTAATTTGTAACTATGTAATATGTGTGTTTGAGTGTTTAAACATGAAAGAATTTTGGATTTTAAATTTTTTTATTGGGGAAATTTTGTTACAGTGAATCAAACTCACTGATTCACACTGAATCAGTGAGCCAATTAGCGGTTCAGTGTGAATTAATGAATCGAATCACTGATTCAATGTGAATTATGATTCGATTCACTGATTCACGCTGAATTAGCGAATTGATTCACTGATTCTGTGTGAATCAGTGAATCTGATTCACTATTACACAGTGCGATTCAAGTGGATTGGATGTTGAAGATAGTAGATAAAATTTATTTGTATGTTAAATTTGTATATTAAATTTGTTAAATTTGGATGTGAATCAATTTTTTTTGGTAAATTTGTAACATTGTGCTATATAAAAACAATTGTTTACGTTTAAGGCTAAATTAAGATATTTTGTACATTAGGAATGTAGCATTGTGTAATAAAAAAAATTTGAAGTTGCTGAAATCTAGATTAATCATTGTGTAATAAAAAAACTTTGTGGTTGTGTAATAAAAAAATTTCGTGAGTAGAATGCAAATAATTCAAGGTAAGTATGTTAAACTTGTTTTATGTGTTTTAATATATTCTATATAAGTAATTATATGATTATTATTTAACTGGTATGATACCGATATGGTACTCTGGTATGTAAAGTCATATCGCAATATCTCGTTCAGTATTCAGTATGTAATTTGACTAATCGGTATATCACCGTTATCTGATATTTAGAACACTGGCTACAATTTGCAAATATGAAAAATTCATATTCAAATCTAATATGAAATTTTATATAAAGATGCGACGATGGCTATATGTTTTTGGTCAAATAAAAAAGATTCTAGTATGATCACAATATTTAAAATTTTGGTATGGCAGAATAAGAAATGTTTTTAGTTCAAATCTCAACTATGAATTTTGTTCTACTTAACCTTTATTTACATAAAATAAATATTTTGACAAACCTTGTGTCAGATTGATCCAGTTATTTCTGAACTACATTTGAGTCATTCATATGATTTAATAATAACTAGTAATAATTATGTTTATATCAGAGAAGATAAATCCTTGATCCCACCTGTTTTTATAGTTGAACTTGTTTTATTTTTAGAATGCTGATCCTTTGAAAGATTGCTAATAGCGGAACCGCTAGCCACAAACTTTGTTTTGCTTTTTGTAACTTACGTGTATTTTCAGTAACAAATTGCACTAATATTGTGAAAATGCTTACTTTCAGGTCGAATATATTTAGAAACTGCCAAAGACATGAAGTACTACTTTTTAACAAATTTAATTAAAAGGACAAGAGTTTATATGAAAAATCCCAGACTGAAAACAGGTTTTTTGTTTAAAAAAAAAAATGTAAAAAATATTTTGAATATCTTAACAATTATCCAATCCTCGTTAACCCTCACTCGCAAGAATATTTCGTGAACACACCTTTGCAGATAACATATAGGTGGCTTTTGCAAACATACAGATTTTGCGGGGTTATATGTAAATAGAAACAATAATACTGAAAGCGCAACTAGAAAAATGATCCTTACACAATCCTTTATTACAGGACCACATGACTTTTATTCTAACACACAACAACACTCATCAAAAGATAATTCCACGAAGAGGATGGAGATTATGTTGCTCTTGCGTCTCCATCAATCCAAAAAATAAAATTCTACACCATTTTTAAAAAAGAAAAATTTGTTCAATCAATTCCTTTTTATGCACGTGAGATACAAAACTGTGCAACTGGATGTAATTGAAAGCCCAACAACCTTTGAGAATAGCCAACTCAATGCAAAAAAGAATAAAATCGTGTCTTTCATATGCAGTAAGCTTACTGCCCGCTAGGGACAGAATTTACGGAAGAGTTTATAATCACGACTGGAAATTTTAAAAAAATTAAAGGAATAATTTACAACACCTTAATTCAAAAGCCATTCAAAGTTTTTCAAATAAAATATAACCGTTTAATTCTTATCTCATATGAATTTTATATGTGGAGATCCGTATCTTTCTCAGATTCGGCAAAGAAAGACAAAAGGAGTAAATGGTTGCTTGCGTAAGTATATAAAATGGTTGCAATTACAATCACTTTTGCTATAATTAGCGCTTTTTCACTATGTGGTTGAAATTATTATTATAAAAATATGTAACCACAATTATAATCATTTACGCACGTACAGTAATCATAGTTATAGGAAAAAGTGCATCACACACTTTTGTTTTCTTCTTTGCCACAGTGATTGTTGTTGACAGATGAGTTATTTCTTAGATTTTTTTAAAAAATTAATATTTAAATTTTTTTGCAATTCTGATTACCGTTTACAATCTAAATACAGTACTTCAAGTTGCAGTACGGAACCGTTTGGTAGTAGTTATAAGTGTGTAAAATGGATGGTTTGCAATAGCCTTTATATGTAAGTGGGTTTTTTCACTATTGACTGTAGTTGTAACTATAAATTTTTATAACTGCAATTACAACCATTTATATAATTATGTTACTTATGGTTAGGGCTGGTAAATGGGCAGGGCGGTCCGTTGGGCATGCCAGGCATGTGCCGGGCACGTGCCGGGTGAACCGAGTTGTGCCGGGCATGGCCCGGTACCTCGTGCCCGAGCCGAGGTTGGCCGTGCCATCGGCACGGTGCGGCCCGGACGTGCGGGGCCGTGTCTAGCACGACTCGGCACGTCATTTTTTTTTAATTTAGGCATAAAGAGCTATTGGGGGGTATTTGCAATATTTATTTCGCAAAGAGCCCCCCAACAGCTATTTTTATAACTGTTGGGGATTTTTTGCTGATTTTTTCCCTCAACGGTCAAAATAGTCGTTGGGGGGTTTTTTGTAATTTTTTTTGCAAATTAAAAAGTTTTTTTCTCTATAAATACCTCATTATCTCTTCTATTTTCATTTTTCATACTTATACAACAAAATTCATTCTCTCATAACTCTTCTCAAATCTCAAATTCTCAATTCTTTCAAGCAAGTTTTAATCAAATGATAAAGAAGTCTCAAGCAAGCAAGTCTCCCAATCAAGATTCAAGTAAGTTTTCTCTCTAAAGCAAGTTTTTCTTCACTTTTTCGGCTTCCAGCTTCCTTTCTCTAGTTAGATATTTCTACTCTATCTCTCAAATAATTCACCAGTCAACAGGTATTTATAATTTGAAATTTTTTGTTTGGTTTTTTTGAGAATTTTTATTTGTTTTTTTGGGATTTTTTTTTAAATGGATCCATACTCGTCCGGTGCTTCTTACTCTTAAACTGCGGGTTCTTTTTCTCGCTTGTTAACTAGTGAAGAATATCAAAATATATACCAACCATTATAACAATCTCCTAAAGTACCCTTTTTTTATCCGAGGAAGAACCAACCGAAGCAATCAGAACCGAAACACAAATAACCACCCCTGCTAGGACTACTAGATCTGACATATGGAAACATTTTGAGAAAATAATGAAAAATGGTGTTAGAAAAGCTAAGTATAAATATTGTCAAAAAATTTATTCATTTCTTTTAGGTAGCGGAACGGGTCATCTTAAAAGATACCTAGACAAAACTCACCCACCAAATGAACCACATCAAACACAAATAAGCACCTATGTGGATCGTTAGGAATTCGTAAATATGATCATATCAAAGCAAGAGAAAATTTAGTAAGATTTATAATACATGACGAACAATCTTTTTCTTTTTCGGAAAATTGGAAATTTGAAAGATATTGTAAAAGTACATTTACTGATGAATTTAAAAAAATCCCACGTTCTACATCTAAATCTGACATGTTAAAACTATATAAAGAGAATTGGGACACTTTAATAGCTATTTTTACTTCTTTAATTTTTAGAGTTGCTATAACTGCAGATTATTGAGAAGCTCTAAATATGTGTAATTATTTATGCGTAACGGCTCACTATATAGATCAAAATTGGTGTATACAAAAAAGAATAATTGGGTTTAGGAGATATGAATTTCCTCACAATGCACATAATTTATCACAATCCCTACTAAGTGTTTTTTCAGTATTTGGAATAGAAAGAAAAATATTTTCCATTTCTTTCGATATGCTTCTGAAAATACGGCTGCAATAGAAATTCTTAAAAATGTTACAAAACCAATTTTAGACGGTTAATTATTCCACATTAGGTGTATTTGTCGCATACTTAATTTATGCGTTCAATATGGATTAAAAATAGTAAGTGATTCCATAATGAAACTTAGGTATACATTACTATTTATTAAAAATAGTGGGTTAAGAAGACAATCATTTAAACAAATATGTAAGAATCTGAAAATCTCACCTAAAATTGTACCCATAGATATTAGAATAAGATGGAATTCTATATATAAAATGTTAAACATAGTTATTCAGTATAAAGATGTAATAAATATTTTTAATGAAATGGAGTTACTAATGTATAGTTTAGATAATAATGAATGGCACCATTTGAATTGTATTTCTAAGTTTTTAAGCAAATTTGAAATTACAACTAGAGCACTGTCAGGCACTTATTATCCAACTACACATATTGCACTATATTATCTAACCGAAATTAGTTCGGTTTTTAATGAATGTAGAAATTACCCAATACTTGAAAATATTGTTCAACCTATGGAAACTAAATTTAATAAATATTTTAAAGATTTCCCATACTCATTATATTTTGCAACTATTGTGGATCACCGTTGCAAATTAAGTGGACTTGAAATTTTAATAGATTTATTTTATAAAAATATGTCTTATGAAGATAATGTAAGAGATTTAGTTAATGATATTAAAATTTGTTTAGATATTATGTATAAAACACATGAAGATGTATATGGTGTGCCAACACAATCTACAAAAGAACCAACTATTAGAGAAATCCGTAATCCAATAATATCATCTGTATTTTACCGAAAAAAGGTAAGGCAATCTAGTACATATTTTAATGAATTACATTATTATTTAGAAAGAGCTAACTATGAAGATGACACATCTCCTGAAAATTATAAAGCTTTTGATATTTTGGCCTGGTGGAAATCAAAGGAAAAAACATATCCCGTGCTTTCCCACATGGCCCGTGATCTACTAACTCTTCTGGTGTCTACTGTAGTATCGGAGTCTGCTTTTAGCGCAAGTGGTAAAGTGCTCACAGAGTGGAGAACCTCAATGACACCGGACACATTAGAGATGTGTGTCTACTTAAAGGATTGGTACGATGCAGAAGAGAAAGAATAAGAATTGGCTAATGAAATAGTAGTAGAGACCTCACCAGAAAAAAATGAATCATGATTGAAAGTAGGCTATTATTTTTTCTTTTCAAATTGTAATATCTACATTTGTTGGGATTTTCATGTATTTTCTAATTTTTTTTTGTAATTTTTAACTCATAAATCTCTTAGAAAAAAATACTACGAATAAGTTGAAGGTGACGGCCAGGATCCTCTCTCTTCTTTTCGGGCTTTATATAACTTTTAAAGAGATTTATAGAGCAATTATATCAATGTAATGAGATTAAATATAATAAAAAAAAAAATTTACTGTTGTTACTTCTTATTAAATCCAATTAAATAAAGTTAAGTAGTATCCTAAACTTACTTAATAATTAATTAAAAAAATTTAAACAAAATGAGCCAGCACGGGACGGCACGGGCACGGCACGTGCCCGGCGTGCCTTGCCGGCGGGCCAAGCCCAGGCCTAAGCCCGGGCAGGCGTACCGTGCCTGAGGCAGGGTACGTTCCATTTTCGGGACGTGCCGTGCCCGACACAGGATGGGACCCCATTTTCGGGGCGTGCCATGCCCGACACGGCATGCCCATGCTAGGCACGGGCCGTGCTCGGGCCGTGTCAGGCACGACCCACTTGCCTGGCCTACTTATGGTTGCAATAAAAAGTGTGAACATTTACTATTCTCATTTTCAAACTATAATTATATTATTGAAAAATATAGTATTTCTAATAGTATTGAAATAAAAAATTAAAATTTAAAAATTTTATAACTTTAATTATCACTTGTTACTATCAATCCAAATACAGTAACATAACTTACAACAACTTTAATTACCACAATTCCAATTACAACTTTCATCACTAGTTGCAACCAAACAGTCTCTAAAGTGTTGATTTTTAGGGTTTTTGACGTTTGACGTTGACGAGCACTGTAGTTTTGCACAAGAAATCATATTAGATGAAGATTTTGATTAAAATGCTTTTAGGTCAAAGTTGTAATTTTGTCAATGAACACGAAGGTTCAAATAGTAAAAAGGGGCCGGTTAAGGTGCAAAGTGTCAGCGATGGTAAATAAGGGAATTTCCAAAGGAGCACACCCTTTGTACTAGTGAGCCATTTTTCCTGCCGAGCACATCCTCTTTTTTAAAAAAGAGATTTTTCCTAGTAAGCACACAATTAATTATCAAAACACCCTCCTGCATCCTCTCACCCACACCCACATTTTAAAATCCCTTTCTCCTCTTTCGCTGCAGACTCGTCGTTTGCCTCCTCCACTTGCTGTTTCCAACTCCGCTTGCCGCCTCCGCCTCCGCCTCCGCCTCCGCTGAAGGTTAAAAAAAAAAATTCCTCCCTCCAGAAGGAATGATCGTAGGCTTTAGGTTTCAATTTTTTTTCTTTTTTCGGATTACCTTGGAGCGACGCAGGGGAGAAAGAGAATGAGAAGAGATGTTGATGATAGAGGCATTTAAGTAAAAAAAAATCAATGACAAACTTGTAATATTAAAGAAGTGTTTAAGTAGGCTCACTAGCAAAAAAGGTGTTGTTGGAGGTAAAAATTTCCAAATAAAAAAATGATGGCAAATAGCTTGTAGAACGCTAAACTATTAATTAGTTTCGCGCGGCAGAAGTTTAATTTCGTTTGGATAAGTAAAACGCAAGGCTAAAGCTTTAGCTCTGCATCCAGATTATTTAACTCCGCGTGAGCAGATTCTCAAAATCATAAATTGATTGTGATTGAGATTTGGGCTTATCCAATACCCGAATTGAGTCCAATCAGAATCCAAAATTAAGAGATTCAAATCAAAATTAAATATTTGATTAGAATCCTTTATGGATATAAACACTTTCTATTCCTATTCCTATGGAAACTCTCATATCTAACTAAAGTCTATAAATATCCTCTTTGAAGAGATTTTAGAATTCTCTTTTTAGTTTTTGGCAATTCAAGTTACATGTGAGAGGTTTAAATTCATTAAGATTAGTAAAGAGAGAGAAGTTAGGGCCGACCATCATCTTCTTCAAAGAGAGAGATTTTCACATCGGATCATCAACATGTTCTACTAGATAGAGCCTATCGCCACATTAGAACTCACTTTTTATTGTAAAAGAGAGCAATAAAATATAAATCCTCTCGTTTATTTTTCTATTGTTCATCTTTCGTTGTAATCAAGGTAATCAATGAAAGAAAGTAAAATTTTGCAAAGAACAAACTGGCGATCACAGTGGGAAACATCTCTTTTACTGAATAAGAGTTCGTGGCGAAATCCGATTGGACAAAATTGGATCGGTCGTAAACGTGCTCGTCGTTGAAATCGATCAGCAAAGATATGAATAATATCTCTCCTCTGGATCAGGTGATCTGACTGAAATGCGGCGCTATCGTTGCGTGATCTCTAATACCCGTAAATCGGGTAATAAGGAATTATCCATTAATCGGGGATCCTTTGAGTCCGCGGCTATAGAGTTGTCGTTCAAGCAGAAAACTCTAAAGGGGGATGTTGTTCCTACTGTCGAACAGGATCAAGAGACTGGCTTTACCAGATCTCAACTCCAAACTCAGAATCGTCGAGCAAGACGAAGAGCTCTCAAAGCCCGCGTTAAATGCGAAGCTGAGGTAGAAACAGAACGCGAGGCTATGACTTTACCTTGCGAAATGGTTTGCATTAATCGCAAGACCAGTGAAAATCGCGTAAAACGCAAAGCTGACTTCAATCCAGCATATGAGGAAATCTCTCTACGCGAGGCTACAGATTCTGGACATGAAACTAGAAAAATTGACAAAACTCACATAAAATGCAATGCTAAATTCAGATACAAGCCAGTGTGTGATGAAATTTCTCCACGCGAAATTACTGAACTTGGCTATGAAATTGGCAAAAGTACCAAAACTCGCGTAAAACGCGAAGTTAATTCTAAAGATATGCCAGTATGTGAAGAAATTTCTCCACGCGAGACTACTAAACTTGAGTATTAAACTAGCAAGAGTGCCAGAGTTTGCGTAAATCGTGAAATAATTAAAAATAAGCCAGAATGTGATGAAAATTCTCCACGCGAGGTTGTCAAAAAACTTGAGCTAAGCATTAAACGCGAAGCCAAGAATCTTTGCGTAAATCACGAGATTATGCCAGCGTGCGAGGATACTCCCCACGCGAGGCTAAATATTCAATAAAAGTTAAACTTCTTCAAAAAAACACCAAGTCAGCGTAAAACGCGAGGCTAGCATACGTGAAACTTTTGTTCAACCTCGCGTGGAAGCTTTGAAATGCAAAGCTAACACCCAGCTCCGCGTAAAAAGACCAATATACAGAATTAAGACGAATAAGTAATCTGTCAAACAGCAGTACGACACCACTGGCCTTGGAGAGTTTCAACATGCATCGGGGTTTCTCTGACAACCGAGTGGGCCCCATGCCCAAAGCATAACTGAAGATTCTCCATTTTCTAAAATTCTTGACCTCAGACATTATTTGAAAAATAAAAAAAAGCAACTCAAACTCAGTCACACTCGACATGCCATTGCGAGCAACTAATATCAGCTGTATTAAAAAGTTGATGTTGTGGCAAGAAAAGAGTTTCTATATTTGATATAATAACTGAGTCTCATCAAAATACTCCAAAAAAGAGAAAGAATAATCTAAGATATAGAGTCAAGGAAAAAGAATTGAAGACAGTAATCTAAAATATGGTTGGTAAAGGTAAAAAGGCCATAAAAAAAGAAAATGAGTCGAATGCTGATGACGGACAACCTCACCATCTTTTCCGACTCAAGTCAGGTGTTGTCATTTCTCGAAATTACAAGAAACTTGAAAAAGGTTCCTACAACGATGATAGCGACAATTCAGCTATAGTATCTCTGTAGTCATATACTTTTTCCCGACCAAGAAAATTGGCGTCACACGCGGTGGACAGATCCGATGACATCAATCAAAGGTTTGAAACTCAAGAACAAATGATTCGAGATCAACAAAAGGCTATTGATGACCTCAAACTAATATATCTAAAAGTGGTTGAAAATATCCAGAAGATAGTTGACGATAAAGTTAAAACTTTCTCAGAACCACCGTCCAAGACGAATGAGGAACCATCACTCAAGACGAATAAGGAACCACCACCCAAGATAAATAAAGAAGATAAAGAAGAAAAAACTTATTCAATGCATGAAGAAAACGATAGGTTTTCCTTCCATAATCCTCATGAAGAGAAGATGGAAAAACTACATAAGCAACTTGATGTATTGATGCAGAAAAATGAGCTAAAGGAATCAGTGATTTCGAGGCTATACCCGCTTGAGTAGGATTTCGCCCATTTTTCGAAAAAGTACAAATCCTTTAAGTTGAAATTATATGATGGAAATGGGTCCCCAAACCAACACACATGTACTAGTTCTTATCGCAAGCCGGTCATCTGATGGGAAATGGTCCCATAATTACCAAGATATTTGCGAGTACTCTACGAGGGTCTGCTTTTAAATGGTTTATGCAATTGCCCCCGGGGACCATTAATACTTGGTATGATGTGGAGAAGTAGTTCTTGGCAAATTCTTAGAGGATGATCCGAGATATCGGTTCATTCCCTCTTTGCAACGAAATAAGGGGAAGAAGAAACGGTCAAAAACTTCATAGAACGCTTCCAAGAAAAATTCGTGTTATACCGACACAGTATGACCTAGGAAATTCTGGTGGAAACCTGCAAGTATAATTTTAGGATCGGCATGCTAATAAGAATGGGAGTTGTAGAGTCCAAAATCTGGAAAGACCTGCTGAAGTAAGGAGAGCAGGCGGAAGATAAAATCTGCCGGATTGAAAAATCTTGTGGTACGAGAAACTCTACAAGTAACAGGTCATATCCACAGAATTCTAAAAACAAAAGGAAGGTTGTAATGTCGTCAGATGCAAATTCGAATTCGAATTCTAAAAACAAATGGAGTTCTACCACTTGAAGAGGAACAGAAGAAAGTTTATGCAAATATGATAACTCTGGTCATAGGAACATATGAGTTCTCTACCGGAGTGACCCCTGCACCAGTAGAAAAGCCGATGTTAATCAACCATGATCCCTATAAAATGAAGCAGAAGGGACTCTTCCCGGTTTCTACCAAAAAAGGAGAAACCATGGAGGCATACTCAGACTTGCTGAAAGACAAACAATCTATTTGCTCAGTTAATTCCACAAAAATCAAAAAAAATACTCGATCAACACCAAGCACGAGTAGCCCACGCTTGCAAGCTTGCCCCTTGGTACGCTTCGAACCACAGCTGCGACCGAATCATCCTCATTGGCTAGCAGCCGGATTGGATCGGGGGCGCCAAAGACATTGACAGTGATGATCATCATGCTGCTTCTGCTACTCTTGTTAGCCATTGAAAAATTTTGTGTGATGACTGGAAATTTGATGGCAAAATGATTGCCATAAATTTTAAAAATAAAAAAAGAAATAAAGGAAAAAAGAAAATGGTAAAAAGGAAAAAAAAAGTATGTATATGTATATATATATATATATATATATATATATATATATATATATATATATATATATATATATATATATGAATATAATTTTGCTACCCAATGCTATTAAAGTAAAGGGAAGAGAACAAGTCTCTCGGCAACCTATCATGCTAGGGGATAAAGTATGAATTGCCCAATGCTGTTAAAGCAAAGGAAAAAGAATAAGTTTCTCGACAATCTATCATGCTAAGGGGATAAAGTATGAATTGCCAAATGCTGTTAAAGTAAAGGGAAGAGAATAAGTTTCTCGACAACCTATCATGCTAGGGGATAAAGTAAGAATTGTCAAATGCTATTAAAGCAAAGGGAAGAAAATAAGTTTCTCGATAGCCCATCATGTTGAGGTAAAAAGCGTGAACCATCCAATAATATTAAAGCGGTGAAAAGAGAAGATCAAGTTTCTCGCAAACCCTATCATACTGGAGATAAAAGTATGAAATCAACTATCAAATGCTGTCAAAGCGGTGGGAAGAGGAGATCATCAAGTTCCTCGCCAATCCTATCATTCTTAGGGTAAAAGCATAAAATCAACTACTCAATACTGTCAAACCGGCGGGAAGAGGAGATCAAATTTCTCGTCAACCCTATCATACTGAAAGTAAAAGTATAAAATTAACTACTCAATACTGTTAAAGCGTCGAGAAGAGGAGATCAAATTTCTCGCCAACCCTATAATACTAAGGGGTAGAAGTATGAGATAAACTACCCGAAGCCAAAAAGCTAAAGGAAGAGGAGATAAAAAAAATCCTCAATAACTCACAATGCTGAGGGGAATAGCATGGCTAGCCCAATGTAAATGACGATTAGTAAAGGCACACCAAATCCGTTTATAGCTGGAAGTTTTCTAAAAATCCCATAGACCTGTCATGTTAAGTTCTTAGCTCGGATAGCAAGTTCAAGTTACGCATGAGCACTTGAACTGTCTTCATCAAAGTCCCTGACATGTGAAATTAGGCGCATCTGTCAAAAATCGATGATCCTGACCCAATCATCTTGGCATTTTCAATTCAAGTTACATAAAAGAGCCTTGGACTGTCGTCGTTAAGTCATCAAATTGGAAATCCAAAATATTTCAAAATTTTTCAATTATAAGCAATTTTGAAAAGTTTGGAGGGGGTCCTGTTGGAGATAAAAATTTTCAAATAAAGAAATGATGGCAAATAGCTCGTAGAACGCGAAACTATTAATTAGCTTCGCGCGGCAGAATTTTAACTTCGCGTGGATAAGTAAAATGCGAAGCTAAAGTCTTAGCTCTGCGTCTAGAATATTTAACTCCGCGTGAGCAGATTCTCAGAATCCTAAATTGATTATAATTGAGATTTGGGCTTATCCAATACCCGAATTGAGTTCAATCAGAATCCAAAATTAAGAGATTTAAGTCAAAATCAAATATTTGATTAGAATCATTGATGGATATAAACACCTTCTATTCCTATCCCTATGGAAACTCTCATGTCCAATTAAAAGTTTATAAATACCCTCTTTGAGGAGACTTTAGGATCCTCTTTTTGGTGTTTGGCAACTAAAATTATGAGCGAGGCTTGAATTCATTAAGATCATTACAGAGAGAGAAACTAGGACCGACCATCATCTTCTTCAAAGAGAGATTTTCAATTCCGGTCATTAACATGTTCTACTAGATAGAGCTCATCGCCACATTAGAACCCACTTTTTATTGTAAAAGAGAGCAATAAAATATAAATCCTCTCGTTTGTTTTTATATTATTCCTCTTTCGCTATAATCAAATTAATCAATGGACGAAAGTAAGAATTTTGCGTAAAACAGGTGTGCTCCTCTAGAAATTCCCCTTTTTCCTTCCAAAAATTAGCAAATAAACACATTAGACCGTGTACGAGAGATTGTCCCAATTTTTTTTTAGACATTATAAACATTTTAGAGGAGTTTAGATGATAAATACTATAGGAGAGTTAATGGTCAAAAATTGCCCAAGCAAACATTTAGGATGTGTCTCATATTGCAATATTTAAAAGATGTTTGTTAGTCAATGTCTCAAGGAACTCTCATAATTAAGTGTAATTAGAATGCTATTTTCGTGAGGAGTTTAGGGCTGTACTTGTATTTATGCAAAAATGAAATTTTTAATAAAAATGAAAATGAAATAAAAGGAGTTAGACTTTTGTATTTGTCTCAATTTAATACGTACAGATCTTTATGCGAAAGTCTAGGCTAAGGACTCCAAAATCTTCTTATCTTTCCTCGTTCTCTTTTTTATCTACTGTACTATCTCTTCGTTCTCTTTGCTCTTTTCGTTATGTTATCACGTGAAGAGAAAATAGAAAGGGGAAATAGTTTGTTGGGTAGTATAGTAGGATAGTGTTTATGAGTGAGTTAAAATTGTTGGGGATTTAAAATTCAAACTCACATTTGTTTGTTGTTATAATTAAATAAAAACTGAATAATACACATAAAATGTTATTATTAATCTTAGTGTGGCCTTACATATTAAAGCATATGAAATATATAATTATAGTAATTCATGGGATATGGTTGGATTGGTGCATTACATAAAAGAAAAAGAAGAAGAAATAGGAGCTTACACAATATCAAATTGAGACTAGGGTAAACAATCAGTCGGAGGGAGCAAAAATAAAAGGATTACAATCGATTTCAATCAAGAGGACGAGGTGAGACTCCGACCGTCTTGCTCAACTAATCCAACTGAATTCTGATTGATTTTGTATTGGTCGGAATTCGATGAAGTTGGTCAGAGTTTTCTTCATTTGAGCAGAAAGTGAGGGAGACACACAGAGAGAGAGACAGAAGAGAGTTAAGGAGAGACAAAAGAAGGGAACTGAAGGGAGAGAGAGTGTGAGTGAGAGGGAGATGGAGGGGAGTGGGGGAGGGGAGGGGAGGGGAGGGGGGCGGAGGAGAGGGAGGGAGATGGTGAGAGAAGGAGTAGGGGAGAGGGGGAGGGGAGGGAGGAAGATAGGGGGAGAAGGAGCAGGGGAGGGGAGAGCGAGAGAAAGAGAGGGGGAGAGAAAGAGAGGGGGAGAGGGAGGAGGAGCGGGAAATCTTATGGGAGAATGAGTAGGGGAGAGGGGGAGGGGAGGGGAGGCGAGGGAGGTAGGGGGAGAAGGAGCAGGGGAGGGGAGTGAGAAATCTTATGGGAGGGCGTGCAAGCACCACCATTTTCTCACCTTTGCCTACAAAAACCACATTGTCAGCTTCGTTTTACCGACTTTGACAATATTCCGATCACTCCGGTCAATTACTATTTCACATATATGACTCTAGCAATATGACTCCCTATACTTCACCAAATCCGATGGAGCAGGACGGAGTGACCAAAGCCGAGATAATTGTTCAGTTGAAAATGCGGTGAAAGTTGGACATCACTTAGAAAATCACCCAACCAAAGCTTGCATTAAAGCCCCCACACACAAACATGCCCTACACCGAATCTTAAACCAGTATCCATTTCAAATTCAATAACGAATCTTAAACCAGTATCCATTTCAAATTCAATAAGGCATGCACAAAGTGCCATAATTAGCGGCCTGAGTGCCATAATAGCCCCATTGGTAGATCCTCTAGGCTTTGACATTCCATGCTTTGGCACGTGACATCTTCATGCCCAAAGTGCAAGCTATTAAAAGTGGTGCCAATGCAAGTCCAGCACTGCACAACCCAGCAATCTTTCCCAAGTAATCTCATTGTTGCCATAATTGCAAAATTTTGAATGCAGGAGAATTTTTTGCTGTATTGAACCCTTTACTTTTTATACATTTGCAAGGAAATTTTTTGATAAATATTTATTAGCAGATTTAATTACTGTGCTACAACTTGCATATATGAAACTTCATATTCAAATCTAATATGAGATTTTATATAAAGATGCCACGATGGCTATGTGTTTTTGGTCAAAAAATAAAATAAAAATTCTAGTGTGATCACGATATTTAAAATTTTGGTATGGCAGAATATTAAATGTTTAAGTTCAAATATCAACTATGAATTTTTCTTGCTTAACGTTTACTTACATGAAATAAATATTTTGACAAACCTTTTGTCTGTTTGTTTCAGTTATTTATGAATTACATTTGAGTCATTCATTTGATTTAATAATAACTAGTAATAATTATGTTTATATTACAGAAAATATTAATATATCCTTGATCCCTCATGTTTTTACAGTTGAACTTGTTTTCTTTTAGAATGCTAATTCTTTGAAAGATTACTTGTAGTGAAACTGCTAGCCACAAACTCTGTCTTGCTTTTCGTAACTTACTTACTTTTAATAACAAACTGCACTGCTATTGTGAAAATGCTGACTTTAAAGTCGAATATATTTAGAAACTGTCAAAATGCCTGAAGTATTAATTTTTAATAAATTTAATTAAAGAACAAAAGTTGATATGAAAAATCCTAGACTGAAAACAGGCTTTTTGTTTTAAATAAAAATGAAAAAATCATTTTGAATATCTTAACAATTATCCAATCCTCATTAACCATTACTCACAAGAATATTCCGTGAACACACCTTTGGAGAGTTTCTAAAGGGACACAACTTTTTTTTGAGCTCACTTTATAATTGTCCAGACTTCCAAAATAAAACTATAAAGTGGGCTCACCAGAAAAAATGGTGTGCTCTCTTGGAAACTCCCCACCCTTGCAGAAAACATATAGGTGGCTTTTGCAAACATACAGATTTTGCGGGGTTATATGTAAATAGAATCAATAATACTGAAAGCGCAACTAGAAAAATGATCCCTACACAATCCTTTATTACAGGACCACATGACTTTTATTCTAACACACAACAACACTCATCAAAAGAGAATTGCATCCCTAATCAAAGAAGAGGATGGAGATTATGTTGCTCTTGCGTCTCCATCAATCCAAAAAAATAAAATTCTACACCATTTTTAAAAAAGATAAATTTGTTCAATCAATTTCTTTTTATGCACGTGAGATACAATATTGCAACTGGATGTAATTGAAAGCTGTGGATACCGCCCAACAACCTTTGAGAATAGCAAACTCAATGCAAAAAAAGATAAAATCGTGTCTTTCATATACTGAAGTTTACTGTCTGGTAGGAACAGAATTTACGGAAAGAATTTATAATTACGATTGGAAAATTAAAAAAATAAACGGAAAAATTTACAACACCTTAATTCAAAAGCCATTCAAAATTTTTCAAATAAAATCTGACCGTTTAATTCTCATATGAATTTTATATGTGGAGATCCGTATCTTGACAAAAAAAGATAAAATGAGTGAATTGTTGCTTGCATAAGTATATAAAATGGTTGCAATTACAGTTGCTTTTATTATAAGTGATACTTTTCGCTATATGGTTGAAATTATTATTATAAAAATACATAAGCACAGCTGTAATAATTTAGGCACTTAGGATGGATAATCGTAGTTACAGAAAAAAAGTGCATCACAAACTTTTGTTCTCTCCTTTGCCATAGTGATTGTTATTGACAAATGAGTTATTTTTCAGATTTCTTTAAAATATTAATATTTAAATTTTTTTGCAATTCTGATTATTATTTTCAATCCAAATGCAGTAATTCAAGTTTCAGTACGGAACCATCTGGTAGAAGTTATAAGTGTGTAAAATGGATGGTTCGCAATAGTCTTTATATGCAAGAGGGCTTTTTCACTATTGGTTGTAGTTGTAATTGTAATTTTTTACAATTGCAATTATAACTACTTACACAATTATAGTACTTACTGTTGCAAAAAATAAAACTGGCGATTTACTGTTCTCAGTTTCAAATTATAATTATATTGTTGAAAAATATATTATTTTTCATAGCTCTTGAAGTAGGAAATTAAAATTTAAAAGTTTTTACAACTTGCTACTATCAATCTAAATACAGTATTCCAATAACTTTAATTACTGCAATTTTAATTAGAACATTCGGTACTAGTTACAACCAAACAGTCTCTAAAGTGTTGATTTTCATGGTTTTTGACGTTTGACGCTGACGACAGTGTAGTTTTGCAATTTTTTCAATGAACATGAAGGTTCAAAATAGGGAAAAGGGACGGGTTAAGGTGCAAAATGTCAGGGATTGTAAATAACAACACAGTTCGTCGGCGCCGTGAGAAGCGGAGGTGCGAGGACTAAGGAAGGGGGAGAGAGAAAGTTAGGGTTTATCCAATCCGCTCTCTAAATCGAGATCTTTGAAGATCGTAAGAAATCTCTCCCCATTCTCACATTTTCCCTCTTTACTAGTTTCCTTTGCGTTGTAATCGATTAATCCTTGGTTTTTAGCTGGTTTTAGTATCGACTGATGTAATGTGGGATGGATTTCGTTTAGAATAACGTGATTGGTGCTAGGTTTGGCGGATTGATCACTGATTCAGTGGGATTTGCTGCGCTATGATCGAAAATTGACACGAATCCAAGGAGAATGTGGTGTCCTGGTCTCGATTTTTTTTATTTGTTGATTTTTGGATGGATAGATTGATTATTTGCTAAAATCTGGCAGTTTTATTTTATTTTATTTTGTTTTATTTTATTTTATTTTTTTTTAATCAATGTTATTGAGTAAAGATGAAATTTGGATGCTAGCTTATCGCTTGTTTTTATTTTTTGGTCTGATTACCTAGCTTCTTAATTTTGCCTTCATATTTGACAGCTGTTCGAAGTTGAATCTGCATTTTGCTTTATTTGTTTCTTTTGTTTTATCAAAAGATTTATAAGAATAAACACTGTTTTTGTTATATGAGTAATCACTTGATTTGTCTAGCTCCACATTTATTCCACTGAATAAGATACTGGCACTCTCAAATTTTTGGCTAGTTTCATGTGTGTGGGGTAGGAAATGTGGATTTCACATTTTCAAGTTCCTTTCTCATTTCTGAGCTATTGTTGTTTTAGAACTCTCCCTCTATTTAATTTACCTCATTCAAACTCTTTTTATGTATAGTTCATAACATTTATATTTGAACTTTTATACTAAATAAATAAAATAAAAACATTTTCAACATTATTTTTGATGTCTGATTTCAGTATGTGATAATAACAGATAATCATTTACAACATTCATTTGATAGATTTAAAATCTCAATTTAAGAGGGCCATCCTCTTCATAATGGAGGTCTTTTGGTAAGCTTGTGCTGGGTCATAAACTATTTGCACCAGGTCTAAATCCTTGTTTATGATATACCAGTGTACTTATTAGGTTAAAACTGATGGTAACTATCTCTATTAATTATATAATTATTTGAATCTATCATGAAAAAGTAATGACTTAGGCAGTATTGTTAAATTGAAAATTGAGATTCATTGGTATTGGTCTATGCTATACTTATGTTTCCCAAACAGTTTAACTAATAGTTTCCAAGTACGTCCGAAAATTTGTATCTTCCTTACATTGCCAATTTGATTTTGAATACAACAATAAAAGAAAAATTACAGAATAAAATCTGAGATTATAAGAATAGGAAAAATTAATTTGATTCTCCTTTCAAATTTCTATGGGTCTGGCAGCGGTGGAGTCTCGCTGATGCACTCTGTTGACGATTCGAACGTTACGTCGGTTGATTTCTCCGGAGAAGGAGAGGGAACGCCGCTCTTGGGATTTTCCCAATCTTCCTGTTCTCTTCATTTGGGATTCTCCTCTCTAAGAATTTCTCCGCTCTACAAACTCTGTATTTAGGGTAATTCTCTCCTCTCTAAAAAAATCCTTTTTCGTGAAACTGGACTCTACCCCCTTTTTATATATCGAGGGGTAACTGTTCGGATAAGATCTGGGCCAAATCCAGTAACAGAAACACCGAGATCGGGGATATCGGTTCTCTGAAAATCCGGACTAAATCCACGTAACTGAAATACCAAGACGGTGCAACCCTATGGGTGCTCCCGTGGGTGACACCCTGCGGGTGACACCCACGGCTGCACCCGCGGTGCACCTGCTCTTCCTCTATTTTTTCCCTTTTCTTTCTTCTTTTCTATTTTTTTTGTGTCTACATAACCCCCTTCAAAGTTTTCGAAATTTCTACATAACCCCTTTCAAAGTTTTTGAAATTTCGTATTGATTTGTAATGAATTTCGAAATATTTTGGACTCTTTTTGATTTTGGCTTTGCAGTTTCCATTGTGCTGTGCGATTTTTTTTTTATGGTGTATTGTGAACCACATTTTGAAATCGCTATCTTCCACCTATTTCATTGTGTTGCATGATTTTTTATGGTATACTGTGAACTATTTTCTGAAATCGCTATCTTCTAACTGTCTTGTTGTTGGTGTACTGTTGAACTTCTCTGATGTATTAGAAATTGCTTCTAGTGAATTTTATTAATGCTGGCTATTGTACTTGTGCGGCCCAGCCAGATTTTCACTTGTAGCTTTGCTTCAAAAAATTTGTTGTATGGATACAAAAATATTTTTGATGTCTTGTTCAGAGGCTAAGAGCATGACAAGCAACCTGTGATGAATTTGATAGATAAAGATAATTGTTAACGTGTCTTATGAAAAATGAGCAGAGGTATGATGTTAACGTGCTTTATAGATAATAAGCAGATGTATGATATTAACGTGCTCATTAGATGACAAGCAGAGGTATGATGTTAACGTGCTCGTTAGATGACAAGTAGAGGTATGATGTTAACGTGCTCGTTAGATGACAAACAGAGGTATGATATTAACATGCTTATTAAATGACAAGCAGAGATATGATGTTAATGTGCTCATTAGAATCCTAACCGTTCAGTGATATATAGTATGACAGATTAGGAAAAAACAGAGGTGTCATTAAACGTGTCTCAAAACTCGACCTATTCAGAGGAACTGGTCATGATAAGAATGAGCTGACTAAATAGAGATGATAGTTAATATATTTAGTCTTGGAATTTGACTATCAGAGGTAACTATTAATTTGATAGGGAGATGATTTTCGTCAGAGATAATAATTTTTTTTAACATGAAAATGTCAAAAATAAGTTCATCAGAAGTTATAATGTTGGACTTGATGAAGTGTGAGTTTTCTTTTCTATCAGAGGTGAAAGCTTAACGTGACTGGAGATTTGATTGAATTTAATCTCGTGGAGAAAATTAATTTGATTTTGTATTTTGGTGTCAGAGGTATGATCTTAACTTTGACAAATACTTTGGAGTCACTGGCTCTGCTAGAGAAAAATAACGAGAAAAGTTTTACTATCAGAGGTGAAATCTTAACGTGACAAGATTTGATTGGACTTGATCTCATGGAGAAAAATGATCCGATTTTGTACTCTGGTGTCAGAGATATGATTTTAGCTTGACAAATATTTTGGAGTCATTGGTTCTGCTGGAGAAAAGTGACGAGAAAAGTCTTATTGTTAAAGGTGAAATCTTAACGTGATAGGAGATTTGATTGGAGTTGATCTCATAGAGAAAATTGATTCAATTTTGTATTCTGATGTCAGATGTATGATTTTAACGTGACAAATTTCTTGAGAATCACTGAATATGCTGGGAGAAAATTAACAAATTTTTTTACTGTCAGAGGTGAAATCTTAACTTGAAAGGAGATTTGATTTCATTAGGTTTTTTAGCAAACTCCCAGCTATCAACGGATTTGATTAACTTTTACCAACTGCCATTTGAGTTGGGCTAACCATACTATTCCCCTTAGCATGGTAAGTTATCAAAGATTTCGTTTGGATTTGAATGCCAAACGTTCTCTCTTCCCTTTGCTTTAACAACTTTGGGTAGTAATGTATTCTTATATTCAGATAAGGATATTGTTTTGACAAATTTATTATTAAATTTTTAGCAAATCCCCAACTATCAACGGATTTGATTTGGCTTTACCAACTACTATTTGAGTTGGGCTAGCCATTATATTCCCCTTAGCATGGTAGCCATTATATTCCCCTTAGCATGGTAAGTTATCGAGAATTTCGTTTGGACTTGAATACTAAACGTTCTCTCTTTCCTTTGCTTTAGCAGGTTTAGACAGTGATGTATCCTTATATTCATATATGGATACTGTTGTGACAGATTTGTCATAGAATTTTTAGCAAACCCCCCGACTATTAACAGATTTGATTTGTCTTTACCAACTACCGTTTGAGTAGGCTAGCCATACTATTCCCCTCAGTATGGTAAATTGTCGAGAATTTCGTTTGGATTTAAATGCCAAACTTTTTCTCTTCCCTTTGCCTTAGCAGTTTAGGACAGTTCATATTTTTAATCCCAGCATGATGGGTTGGCGAGAAACTGGTTCTCTTCCCGTTAGCTTGACGGTGTTGGGCAGTTCATACTTTTACTCCAGTATGATAGGATTGGTAAGAAATTTATTCTCTTCTTATTACTTTGACAGTGTTGGGTAGTTCATGCTTTTACCCCTGTATAATAAGATTGGCGAAAAATTTATTTTTTTCCCGTTATCTTGACGGTGTTGGGCAGTTCATGCTTTTACCCCAGCATGATAGGGTTGGCGAGAAATTTATTTTCTTTTCGTTACCTTGACTGTATTGGGCAATTCATGTCTTTACTCCCAATATGATAGGGTTAGCGAGAAATTTATTCTGTTCCTGTTACCTTGACGGTATTGCGCAGTTTATGTTTTTATCCCAACATGATGGGTTGGTGAGAAACTGATTCTCTTTCCGTTATCTTGACAGTGTTGGGCAATTCATACTTTTATCATATTGGGTTGGTAAGAAACTGGTTCTTTATACTTTTATCTCAGTATGATGGGTTGACGAGAAACTGGTTTTTTTCTTGTTACCTTGATGGTGTTGGGCGATTCATGCTTTTACTCCAGTATGATAGGGTTGGTAAGAAATTTATCCTCTTCCTGTTACCTTGACGGTGTTGGGCAATTCATGCTTTTACCTCTAGTATGATAGGGTTGGCGAGAAATTTATTCTCTTTCTGTTACCTTGACGGTGTTGGAAAATTCATGCTTTTACCTCCCGCATGATAGGGTTGGCGAGAAATTTATTCTTTTTCCGTTACCTTGTCTGTGTTGGACAGTTTATGCTTTTACCCCAGCATAACAGGGTTGGCAAAAAAATTATTTTCTTTCCATTACCTTAACGATATTGGACAATTCATGCTTTTACCCCAGCATAATAGGGTTGGCAAAAAATTTATTCTCTTTCCATTATCTTGACGGTGTTGGGTAATTTATGTTTTTACCCCAGCATGATAGGGTTAGTGAGAAATTTATTTTCTTCCCGTTATCTTGACGGTGCTGGACAGTTCATGTTTTTACTCCAATACGATGGGTTGGCGAGAAATTGGTTCTCTTTCTGTTATCTTGACGGTATTGGACAATTCATACTTTTACTCCAGCATGATGGGTTGACGAGAAACTGGTTCCCTTTTCGTTATCTTGACGGTGTTGGGCAATTCATTCTTTTACCCTAGTATGATAGTATTTGCGAGAAATTTATTTTCTTCCCGTTATCTTGACGGTGTTGGACAGTTCATGTCTTTACCCAACATGATAGGTTGGCGAGAAACTGGTTCTTTTCTCGTTACCTTGACGGTGTTGGGCAATTCATACTTTTACCCCAGTATGATGGGTTAACGAGAAACTTGTTCTCTTCCCATTATTTTGACGGTATTCGGCAATTCATGTTTTTACCCCCAGCATGATAGGATTTGCGAGAAATTTATTCTCTTCCTGTTATCTTGACGGTGTTGGGCAATTCATGATTTTACCTTAGTATGATAGGGTTAGTGAGAAATTTATCCTCTTCTCGTTATCTTGACCGTGTTGGGCAATTCATACTTTTACCCCCAATATGATAGGATTGGCAAGAAATTTATCTTTTTTTCGTTACATTGACGGTGTTGGGCAATTCATGCTTTTACCTCCAGCATAATAGGGTTAGCGAGGACTTCGTTTGGGTTTACATGCCAAACGTTTCCTCTATCTTTAGTCATAGAGACGTGGGATTTCTTTCGTCTGATACTCTAGTTGGGGAGCGAAGCGACACCTTAGTGGCGAGCCAGCATTTCTTCATTTGCTGGTTGAAGAGGAGGTCGGATGCCTTCATTCGCTTAAGAATAATATTTCTTTAGGAATTTTTCATTGATTGACATCATGATTGGCCAGTAGACGCCCATTCTTTTTATCCGATCTCCTAAATTAGGTCCCGACTGGTGAGCACTGCAGGTTCCATCATGTACTGTTTTTGAGCACTTCTTGTGCTTCTTATCTTCAGGGTACATCTTGATTTAATTGTATCCGGAGAATTCATACATGAAAGACATCTTTTCGAATTTGCACGTATCGTCAATTATGACATCCGTTATTGGAAGCAGAAAATTGTCTTTGGGGCAAGCCGCATTTAGATCTCGATTGTTAATGCAAATTCGAATTTTTCCATTCTTCTTGGGAATATGAACAATATTTGCTACCCATTTATAGCATTTTTTTTATTGAAACTTGATTATATACGTTTCTTAATTTCATCCTTGATCGACTCCATTAGCTCTGGACGGAGTCTTTTTTGATGTTGTTTTACTGGTTTTTCATCTGGTTTAATATTTAGTCGATGCAAAGCAACTTTAGGATCTTGTGTGCTTGGGGTTGGTTTCATTACCCATGTTTACTTGAATCACCTTGTTTTTGATAGGCAGTTCGCACGGTTCAAAGCGCATGCTCCATTTGGCATCAAGATGTTTGACTAATGCTTCATCTTTGAGAAAGAGTTAGCTCATCATTTTCATCTGGAATTAAGCTGACAAACATCATACTCGTAGACAGTCTGTTGGATAGTACCCCCAGATTGATGTCTGAGTCCCATCAGAGTTTTTTGTGTTTTGGCAGATCCCATCCTTTATAACCAGAGTATCGGACATATCTCAACTCCTTGTCGGTTTTGTGATAGTAATCTGATTCTTTTTCCCTCGAACACGAAGGAGCGAAGCGGGTTTCACTGCTCTTTGCCACACGTAGTGCTCCCCGGATGCGGGGGGTGTGCGGGCATGGGCGCGCGCACAGCGCTTTGCAAGCGCGCTCCGTAGGCATGCATAGCGCCCTTGTGGGTGTGAGTGCAGATGCGCACCCAGCGCTCTATGGGTGCGGGCATATCGCATGCACAAATTTAAACTGGCATTTAGATGAAGTCATATCTCATTTTCTCTATCATTTGGAATGATTTTGGTTCATAATGATAAAACTTAGAGGCTTTCTTATCTTAATTTTTAGTATCATCGGATATGGTTGCATATGGTCGAACCCTTTCAAAGAAAGTGGGTTTTTTTTTATCAACTTAGAAAACACGGACTTTGATGTGTTGGTTAATATTGCCAAGCAGTGGTAGATAAGTGCGACCAATATCAATAAGTTCGCATGATGTTTTTATGAAGCAGGACATGAATAACTATCAATTTGATAGCTGTTTGGTAAGTTTTTGTCTTTCTTGAATTGGTTGAGGCTGAGCTTTGAGTGATTTAAGTTTCAAGTTATTTGACCCTCAACTTTAATGAGTTGGAGACGACAGGAGAGAATTATGCCCTCACTCAGGCAATCGAAACATAGACAGTTTCATCGTGAATATTGTTGCATTTCACAATAATGATTTTTTTTAAGAATGCGAGTATTATTCGTAGTGATACAGACACGACGATCGTGAGCCTCACATGAAACTTTAACTTTTCAGTGGGCTCAAACCTGACGTCATCGTCATATTGCTTCGATTTTGAGAGAGTTTCGGAGAGGAAGTATTTTTCATGTGTCTTAGAGACGGCATGATCTTGAATATAAGGCTTGTGGTTTTAGCCTTGATTGCAAAATGGATGCAACCCCGAAAATGAGCAATGTGATGATTTGAACACATGAATACCAATTTGAGCCTCCTGTAGAGTGCAATATGCGAGTGTCATGACAAAACTCGCACGGAAGCTGAAATATGCGAGTGTTATTTTAAACTCTGTATTGAGGCTGAAAAACCCTTTTGTAAACTTGGGTCGCTTGAGTTGCATATCTTGATCTTCTGGATTGATATTTATCTCTGAATAAAGCTCCATTGGCTAGGTTAATTGCTATGCTACAAGTCTCATAATGCTATGAGGAATTGAGGAAGCCTTGGGAACTTTGTAGATCCCATTCACCACTCTCAGTCGAATCAATTCTTAATGCAAAGGAAATATTCAACTTTTTTTGGTGTTTGCTGTGCCTTTATTAGGTTGAAGTGTCTTCAGAGACTGGGAGGAGAGCTGTCCATTTTTTTAATTTTTGAATCATCCAGATATTGTTGCAGTTTGCCATATTGACTGTTGCTTGGATAATGAATATAGCCTCATATGGCGGAACCGAATCTAGTATTGCTTTGGAGGATTTTGTTCACTTTTCTTATGCATGGGAACTTCTTTAGAATTGCATTTTGAAGCCGAGTCTAACCGAGCATTGCATGTTGGCTTTGTAACAAATACGAGCCATCTTAAAATACGGTGTTAGACCCTATCCCCTCGGTGGGTTGTGCAAAAATAAGAGCCTTCCTGAAATATCGGCCCTAGTTCTAAATTTCTCGGATTGTAGGATATGAGAATCACGTACTGAGTGATTTATGTAAGATTGAGCCCTATGTCTGCTTCGGTTCATATGGGCTTAGTCTCTCATTTGATTTGGTCAAAATTAGGCGGAGCCTTATGCATGATCTGATTCATGCCAGGCTAGGCCTCACATCTGACTGCTTGAGCCTCATAACCAATGAAGGCTTCAAAATTTATGAGTGTTCTTTGATGATCTCGAATTCTTTGGGTTCAGTTTAATTTTGAGCTTGTCACATTTTCTGTTGCACGAACAGTGAGAATATCATCATGCACCATGAGTTTTGAATTCTCACCAGAGAAGATTTGATTGGATTTATCTTCAATTGATGTGTATTCTGGGCATATTTCCTGATATCGAAGATAATTATTCCGTGATAAAACATTTTTCTCTTCTTCGGATGTATTTGAATTTGTGTATAATGTTTGAGTTTGATGTTTTGACCATTTTTTTTAATTCTCTTGAGTATTGGATAAATATAACTAATTCAACATAGTTATCTTCTTCGGATGTTTTGACGAGTTATACGGGGGTCGAGCTATCCGGATAGCTCGCCGAGGGTGCAGGGGGCGGCGTGCCCCTGCCCCTTAGTCCAAAATTTTTTAAGATGATCGGTTATTAATTTCCTTATAAATTTCTTTAAAAACTTGACTACATAGAGCTTCAAAACGTTCATCCCCTGCGCATCCATTAGGACACCCTCCCGGTTCAAACAAGAGAGATCTGTGCACGGGGAAAGATTAGTATGTGGATAGATCCGCGTGTGTGTGCATGGAGAGATCCCTTTTTTTTAGCACCCTGCGGGTTGCACATCCCGCGGGTGCAGCCCCGCGGTTGCAACGTCGCGGGTGGCACCCCGCACACCACATAGTTATTATTATTTTTATTTTTTAATTACACGCACCTATGCCTTCTTTGCGAGTGAGCGCAGGGGCTATAGATTCTCTGTACATAGTATTTTCGACTGTAATTTGTCAATTAACGCCTCTTTTGTAATGTTGATGCTTGCCCGTTGGGGCTTGTGTCTTCTCCGACGGTCTCGATTTCTTTTTTTGCGATCGTGTTAAGATCAAGTTTGACTTTAGAATAGATGATGATGCGGTATTTCTTTTAAGAGGCGATGACGCCTTTTTCTTATTGACAGGCGATGACGCCTTGTCAGTTTTTGTGTGCGATGACGCCTTACCTTTTTTACTTTTTTTTTGGGCCTTCACCTGGTGATGACGCCTAGGTTCAAGCCAAAGGAACTTGTCGATCAGATTGCGCCACCGAAGTCTTTCACTGTGCTCGCCAATTTTTGTACGCCCGAAAATCTGTATCTTCCTTACATTGTCAATTTGATTTTGAATACAGCAATAAAAGAAAAACTACAAAATAAAATATGAGATTTCAAGAATAGAGAAAATTAATTTGATTCTCCTTTTAAATTTCTATGGGTGTGGCAGCGGTAGAGCCTTACTGATGCACTCCGTTGACGATCCAAGTGTCGCGTCGGTTGATTTCTCAGGAGAAGGAAGGGAACTTTGCTCTTGGAATTTTTCCGTCTCCCTTTTTCTCTTCGTTTGGGACTCTCCTCTCTGAGAATTTCTCCGCTTTGGAAACTCTGTCTTTAGGGTAATTCTCTCCTCTCTGAAAAAATCCTTTTTTGTAAAGCTGGACTCTATCCCTTTCTTATATATTGAGAGGTAACTGCTCGAATAAGATCTGGGCCAAATTTAGTAACAGAAACACCAAGATCGGGGGTATCGGTTCTTTGAAAATCCGGACCAAATCTACGTAACCGAAACACCAAGACGGCACAACCCCATGGGTGCACCTGCGGGTGACACCCGCGGTGCACCCACTCTTCCTCTTTTTTTTTTTTTTCCCTTTTCTTTCTTTTTTATTTTTTATTTTGTGTCTACAGACTAGGCTGTCTTTTCTTTGCCTAACATGTTATGTTCTGTCAGTAGCATCTGTAGACATAAATTTAAACTTATTCCCAATTTAATTTTCTTCAAGATGGTGAAATTGAAAAAAGAGTGGTGCATAGACTCATAAAAGTTTGGTTAAAGAGGAGTTCTTTGGGAATCTATTTGACTGCCGTATACCAATGATATTGACGGAAACTTCTATAGGGCAGTTATAATACCAACAATGCTTTCTAGGTGCATTTGTTGGAAAAGATACAGATTGCTCCTATTGAGTTTAAACTCAATTTACATTACTTGGGCATGTGGCCGGTAAGTTCATCCATTATAAGAAGTGATGGTATCTCAAGTGATGTATCTATGAGAAGTAGTGGTAGGTCTACGAAAATGTATGGAGGCAAAATGGATTTGGCAATGGGTAACTTAAAGGAAGGGATGACCCTTAGCAGAACTTAATGGAAAAATGTATTCATCTAGCAGTCCCCAAAATTTTGGGTTAAAAACTTAGTTGTTACTGTTGTTATTGTATCTTAAACTTTTTTCTTGGTTAAAAGAAGAGAGAGGCAAAGAAAAATGCTCAGGCATTTTATATGCTACACATAGTACAATACGAGAATCATGAACTGTACTATAATTTTTGTTGATGTAAATATACAGTACAACAGTGGAAAAAAAAATCTTGCTATATGCCAATGAGTTTATGACATTTCCTCTCGTTTGTTTCTTTCTGTTTTCCTATAATGAGAGCCCCCATTTCATAGGCAATTTGATTTATTTATGTTATAATTTAACCATAAGTTAATGTTGACAACTTTAATGACCTTGTTTGTAAATTCTGTAATCTGTATTTTTGAGCAAAATCTGTACATGGCAAAGTATTATTAGTTTGGGAATAGGTAGTTTAAGGTCTTAGCTCTCTTAACTATCTTTATCATGTTATAGCTTTCTGTATCTTTCAATGTGCTGAGATTCAGTGATGTCCCGTACTTCATTCAGGTGTAAATCCTATAGATTTCATGTTTGCATAAATGGCATGGAAGACTTTTCTGACTCCTTTTAATTAATTTGTGATAATAATAATCGGATAACTTTAAGACTTCCTATTGTAAGAATGTACTGTCTCTATTTCTAGCCATTTTAGACAAGGAGATGTCAATGCATGATCATGAGGGCTGTAATAGAGTCTAGAGCCAAAAAAGATTGCATCTAATGGGGTGTCAATTTTGGTGTCTCTTGTTGTGACCTGTGGATATTATGCTTTTATATCTTGTGGCTTAGATGGAAGGGCTTTGACATCAGTGGTCCCCAATTAGGTGGTACACCTTATTGATATGTAGCACCAACAAACTGTTCTATCAGTACTTCTTGTCTATGATTTTACATTTTATTGTGCCGTTCTTCCTAATATTCGTGGGAATCGAAGCACGTGCCATGTAAATACTCATATTATCATATATTTATATGTATATGTATATGTGTGTATATGTACATATATATATATATATATATGTATGTATGTATGTATGTATATATGTATGTATGTATGTACATATACATATACATGTACATGTACATATCCATATGCATATACATATACATACATACACACACACACACCAACATATATATATATATATATATTAATGTTTAAAATAGCAGTAATGGTAACATACTGTTTCGCCTCCTTTAGGTTACATCACATATAGCATAACGTAGTTTACCCAATTTCCCATTTATTTAATAAGAATACGTATAAAACTATATATAATAATTTTTATAAATTGAAAAATAAATTTAGAAATTCTAAAAAAGAATATAAAACCATTCTATGATACGCAGAAACTATTCTAAATTTCAAATAAGTTTCACAACAATATTAATATTTTATCTTTATAAATTATTTTAACTTCACAACCGTAATTTCAGTTATCACTAAACAAAAAAAATTTCAAATTTATTTATTTATATTTCCTTACGGGAGGTTTATGCGACCGTAACATTCCGTTAAGATTGAAGGGAAAATTTTATAGGACTGCTATTAGGCCAAATTTATTATATGACACGGAATGTTGGGCTATAAAGAAACGTCATTCACAGAAGATAAATGTAGCAGAGATGCGCATGCTCCGTTGGATATGCGGCAACACTAGGAGAGATAAAGTGAGAAATGAAAATATTCGTGCTAAGTTAGGTGTTGCTCCCATCAATGAGAAGATGCGAGAAAATCGCTTACGATGGTTTGGTCATGTGCAACGTAGGCCTACAAATCCATCAGTTCGACGAGGGGAGTTTATTAATGTAGGACAAGTTAAAAAAATGAAGGGAAGACCAAAGAAAATTTGGATGGAGGTGATACGAAAAGATATGGATTCTAGAGGTTTAAATGAGAAGATATTACTTGATAGAAATGAATGGAGAATGACTATCAAAGTGATCGATCCAGCATGATTCTTTTTTTGGTTCATGTAGCCTATCCCAAATACTTGGGATAAAAGGCTTAGTTGTTGTTGTTGCTTATTTATATTTCCTTCATCACCAATGTTATAATCTATATGCTCAAGTCATATTTTCTAATGCTTATTTCAGTTTAGCTGAGAGTTCAATAAAATAAACAACAATTACGAAAATCTAACAATCGGGGAGAAATTACAACAAGCAATTGTAAATTAATAAACTATCAATTTTACAAGTAATTAAACAAGCAAACAATAAGTAATGAAGTAAAAGATAGTTGCAGCAATAAACTAGCAATCAAAAACAAATAATCCATAACAATATGAAAATTACTTAAAAATATAACAACAAATAATGTAACATAACATAAGATAATGTAACATAACGTAAAATTATGTAACATAACGTAGAAAACGCACAATTATGGTGCAGAGAGTTATTTTCCACTATTAGATAACGTTGAACTTGCATTAGGTGTCATAACATAATATAAAGGTTCCATAACACATTATTTTTAACATTGATGTATATGTTAATATGTATATATATACACACATACACACACATATGTATGAATGTATGTATGTATGTATATGCTGCTACACTTTGCGCATCACTCACCAGGATGATCCACCATGTACCTTATGTAATTATGTTCTAGGAACTAGAAGTCTTTCCTTGCAAACACAAACATATACATTAATCTTTCCCTGTTTCATTTGTAGAATTTCCATGCTTACTATTGACTGGTGCTGATAGCTGAAATATTGTTATTTTTTCTTATCTTATATTGCTGCAGTAATCTAGTTATTATGAGACGGGTAATATCCTTGGATTAATTTTACCAGCAATCTTCTTTTTTCTCGTAGCTTTACATTACTTTGTTATGCTTCTTCGGAAGAATAAACAGGTCTAGTTGCAACTATTAGTTTCTAGAAGAATGAAGATGAGTTATCTTTTAATTATAAGAAGTTGGTTTTGACTGGACATTTACGGTTGGATATTTATTGGTGTTGATGGTAAACGCTTGAATGCATGATGCTTAGACTTTTAATATATTTTTTATGTTTTCTGTAGCTTGATGAGGAAGGAAGTTATAGACATGTGCACAGATGAAGAGTCAGATTGTGTTCTGATTTCTTCACCTTCTGATTACCCTGAAAGAACTGATGATCATGCTTCTAAAACATTCCAACTTTCTGGTTCGGAGGAAACTATGATGGGGAATCCCGATCCACATGTTCGTTCTGTTACTCTAGAATCAGAAGGATATGGTGCCAAGGAAGATACCATTACATGCCCCAAGGAGGTCTCTATCAGTGGACTTGATAACTGTCTCAAGGAGCAAGAACTGCCTTGTGTAGACAATTTGAACTTAGATGCCGAGGTAGAAGAGAAGAGAAAGGCAAACAGGGCAGTGCAAAAACTATTAAGTAACAAAAATTTGGACCGAACTGTGAAGCTGGCTTCAAAATTCACTACGGCTGGAAATGTGAAGTCCAGTCATACCGTTCCCCAACCATTTGCTCTTGCTACTGACAAGCGTGTATCAGGTGGAAATCGTTCATTGGGTCCAAATATTGCTGGTGATGGGAACAAAAATTCCAATGTGAATAGTATGCAGTCACAGAACCTGGTGAAGAAGGCTCAGGTTATTTTCTTCTTCTTTGTTCAGCTTGTTCTGCTACTCATTTAATTCATAAAGGCTTTGGGCCTCATTTTCAGACTATTCTATGATAGCAATTCAGTAGTTTCAAGTCAATGTGAAACATTTTTTTAATTTCTTTTCTCCATAAATCGTCATGATACTTGCCACAGTATGATGTGCATCTTGACATTAATATGTGGAAAATGTAGTTTGTTTATCCTATTCTTCTATGTATCAAGCATCTTTTATCTTTGCGTAACTATGTCACGTGTCTATTGTGGAAAATGTTTCTAACCCATGGCACAAAAGTGTCCGTCTTCAGTGTTTCTTTTCTCGGTACCCACCATCAAAATTACTTTTCTTTTCTTTGCAGAACTTCTTTGCTCTTACTTTTTGCTCTCTCATTAATCCATATTCCATTTATATTATCAATTTAGGAACTACTTTAGTATTTGAACTTCACTTCTCTAGGACATTGCAACTATTAATGAGGTAATTCTCTTGCAATGTATTATAGGGTAACCTGCCTCTTACATCAAGGAAGCCTCTACAGCCTGACAATACAAAACACACTGATGAAGAAGATTCTTGCTCTGTCGCTTCTTCGTATCCTCTTGTTTGTCTTCTCGCAAAACCTTTTTCCTCTTTTTTATAACATACATTCTTATAATGATGGTTTCCTGAACAATAGCAGTACCGCAGCATCTGTTAGAACATTGAAAGGCCGGACTACAGTGGCATCAGCACCTACTTTTAGGTGCAGTGAGCGTGCTGAAAAACGGAGAGAGGTAGGCGTCTCTTTAATTTTGCTGCCCATGTGTACACTGGGTATTTTGAGGATCTGCTTTCCTTAAATGGAGAACCTAATGATTGCTTTTCTCTAATCCATCATTTCTTCTAGTTTTACTCCAAGTTAGAAGAGAAACACCAAGCCATTGAGGCAGAGAAAAACCAATGTGAAGCGAGAACAAAGGTATATCCAGCTGTTTCTATCCTTAACCAGAACGTTATATACGAAAGTCAACTTTTATTTTGTTTTTCTTTCTTAATGGAAGACAAAAAATGTCAATTGGACTCAATTCTTCTTATTGGTATAACCATCATGTCAAATGTTCGCCATGCATGTGATTGTTCCAAAACATAGCACATTTACCGAAGCTTGTTTATATTCTGGCAACTTCACCATGAACTTGTCAATGAACCTTGTTGGTTATGGAGTATAGAAAAAAAATCTTAAGATTTAAGAACAAATATGTTCTTTATGGATCTGCTGCAGCATTTTCAATCCTTAGAGAAAAAAAAAAATTGGTTCAATGGGGCTATGGGTTGATTGTTCGTGAAATATTCAGCCAGTTGTATTTCTGAAAATTAGTTTTTCTTCAGTTGCTGTAGGTTGCAGAACAGTTATGATTTCTAATCGTATTAGGCAACAATCAGTGAATTACAGGAAACCTCATTAAATTTATGCGGATAACATTCAAAATCATTATTTATCCCTATGTTTTGGATGGGTGCGCTCTTTAACATGAAACAAGTTATGATTGAAATTGAAACTCTCATGTAAATTACTGAACATCCTTCAAGATCCCTTAACAGAAATGAATGGAAAAAAAAGGATGTGTGTAGCCTAGCACAACAAATTTGGGGTAAAGGCTTTTCCATTGTTGATAAACACCCTTATGGTGTAATTTGCTACTAAGAAGCTGTCCAAAATAATATCTGATACTAGAAGTATTCACCAAGGAAGTTGCAAATGCCAACCATAACTTTGCACTACCTTTTAGTTAGAAATACGAAATATTTTGCTCATTGAGCCTCTTTCGTGGGCATTAGAGTTCATACTACTGTTTTGGTGATGCTTAGGTAATGACTTATAGAGTGGACACATAATCTCAGAAGGAAGAAGCACAATTTGTCCTCTATAAAGAGCTTGTATTCACTGGATAAAATATCCGGAAGCTATATGATCAGAAAATGAACAAACTGTCTAAGGTTTAACATGAGTAAAGTAGACAGGTCTAGAGCAATGTTTAAAATAGCGATAACGATAACGTAACGTTTTGTCTCTGTTAGGTTATGTCGCATATAACGTAATGCATAACGTAGGTTATGCAATTTCCTACTTATTTAATAAAAATAAATATAAACTATATAAAATAATTTATATTAATTGAAATATAAATTTAAAATATCTTAAAAAAAAGAATATAAAACCATTTTATAATCATAATCTATTCTAATTTTATATTAAATTTTACAATAAATTTCACATTTATTTTCATAAACTATATTAAGTCTGCAACCGTAATTCCAGTCATCATTTAAACAAAAAAAAAATATTCTAATTTCTCATTTCAATTCCAGTTATTATCATTGTTGTAATTTATATTTTGTAATGTTCAAATTATCTTATTTGTAATTGTTGATTTCAGTTCAACTAAAAATTCAATACAATCAACAAGTAAGATATTTCAATAATCGGAGAGGAATTACAAGCGAACAAGAAAACAATCGCAAATTAACAAGTTAGCAATTCCATAAATAATCAAAACAATCCAACAACTAATCAAATAATAAAATTACAGTAATTTGCTAATAATCAAAATAATAATCAACAATTTTATAGAAATTACTAAAAAAAATATTGTAAATAACGTAACATAATGTAATTTAATGTAATGTTACGGAATATAACGTAAAATAATATAAAAAACGTACTATTATAGTACGTTAAGTTATTTTCAGTTGTTACGTAGCGCTGGGGTTCCGTTAGGTTACGTAATGCAATATAACGGGTTTCAACGCATTATTTTCAACATTGGTCTAGAGGTTCACAAAAATTCTTCAATAGATAATTGTAACTGCCATAATGTCCTGAAATAAAGATTGAAAGAATATGCATATAATGTCTTATCGTACAAATCATGTTTTATGCTTGAATAGAAATAATATTAACTGAGGTTGGTTCCTGACTCCCAATCATCACTGTAGAATCTGGGATTGCATTTTCATAGGAGCATTTCTTGTGGGGTCAGCCATTGAATATCTTAGTCATGCCTCAAGACTATGAAGCATAAGATGTAGCAGGCCAGTGGGGGTAAGAGATAGCTGTTTTCTAAGCGGGCTAATGCTGGGAAGTGTTGCAAGAATCATGCTTTGTATTGATCAGAGAATCCTTATATTTTATATTATACCTTAGAATTTCTCATTGTCATTGATCATAAACCAAGAAAAGAAATAAGAAGCTACGGGAGCTTATATAGTGAATAAAGCAGTATCAAAATGCTGTTGCATGTGGGATAGTCCCTCAAATGACTGTCTAGGACTCAGGAATTATGACCAATATGATATCACATTGGACTTGTGCTTTGCTCATGTTATGGCTTGGCTCCATGTGAATAGGGTTGACTGTTTATACTAAAAAGAAAAGATAAAGAGAAGCACAATGTTCTAAAATGCATTTTCAGTATGCGTGCGGTCGAGAACCGCATAATGCATAAACGGATTACACGGCGATTAAACGGATTATGCAGAATATTAATATTTTAATATATATTAATATAATAATTATTGAAAATGGATACATTAAGTGCTATAAAACTCTAAAGAATTACAAATAATAACTGTAAGTATGCAAAATAAAGATAAATTGGCTATACATAAGAAATTAAAAAGGTTGAAAGACTTAGCTCTTAACTCGCAATGTAAAAGAATGAACGTCTAACGATGCATGTATGTATGGAATATGGATCAAAACCGTCGCTTACCTGAAAATAGAAAAGAAAAACTGAATAAGGATCAATGAATATGCAAATATAAAAAAGTACAATCATAATAACATAAGAATTAAAGAAAGTTTTAGCACGTACAAATGAATGATGCATGTACAAATGAACATATGACAATAATCCACATCTTGCTAATACAAAGTTTGTGTCAACCACATAAGTAATTAGTTTTACATGTTCAAAAAATAATACAAGTTTATGTTAAACACAGTTCATCGCAATCACCAAATTCTCTACTCATTCTCATTGTTATCTTCATAATGAACATTATTATCCAATTCCTCCTCGGAGCTATCATCATAATCCTCATTCACAACATCATCACCCTCTTCTTTTAAAGTATCTCTATCGAGATCATGTTCGGAAAGATTTTCAGCAACTGCACTGGACGAACCCTCTTGTACTCTCCTTTCCACTGTAGCTCTCCTTCTTAGTGTTTTTTTGCTTCTTCTGAGTCTATCTTCGTTAGCTCCACTCGCTGCAGCGATAAGATCCCATGTCAAGCCGGAACCGGGGAAGATCTCATTCTCGTCATTGTCTTCTCTTTCTCTAACAAATACATCCTTTCAGTACAAAACTCTGGAAACATTTGGAGCAATAAACACATCCTTACTATTCCCATCATTCTTCTTCGCATTCATTTTCTGTGCCATTTTTTTGTTGAATTGAACAAAAACGAGATTATTCAACCTTTTCGCATCCAGCCTGTTCCTCTTCTTAGTATGTATTTGCAAATTTATATATTATTTTGCACAAGAGAAAAGAAAAGTTTAGAGTGTTAATTATAAAAATAATGTAATTGAAATTATAAATTATATAATCATTTTAGTAATATTTACCCCTTCAGATACACTGAAATTTCTCTCACACTCTGAAGAGCTACTTGTCAAGTTTAAAATTTTAATTGCCATTTGTCGAAGGTAGGGTGCCTCTCCATAAAAATCCCACCAATGAGCTATTAAAGCAACATATAACAATATGTTAATAATTAGGAAGAATAGAATTTAATATTCAATTATCTTAAATTTCACACGTAAAGATTGCCTGGATCAAAATTATTCTTGCCATTAAAGCTCAATCGATACCTATCCGCTATGCGACTCCCTATAAGTCCCTCTTTGTGTACGAGGAATTCATGTGAGTCAATCTGATCTTGGATGTTACATATGCAATGCATGACTGCAGTCCGAACTAGTGTGTTGTCTTGGACTGACCTATCCCTATAATAATAATAAGAATTCAGATAATATGTTGTCAAATGCAATGTGCTATTGAGTCTGCCTCTGGATTCTCTCTCTATTATATCAATAATTGGTCTAAATGTAGATTCTTTTCAATTACAAGCAGCTTTGTTCTTGTCCTTTGCATCTTCCAGCATTCCATAGACAAAATCCATTGAAGGTTTACGATCAACATCAACAATTCTCAATAATTTAAACAAAAGAGTATATACCTATAGGAGCTCTTTCATGTCTTTCCAAAATGAGTCAGAATATATTATAGTTTTAGTTGACTTGTCCTTTTCTGACTTGTACCATCTGTTGTTATCCCACTTATCTAAAGAGACCATAGCAGCCAACTGTTATTTCTTGTCCATAAGGCAGGTCAAGCTCAAGAAGGTAGTGGCAAATCTAATAATCCCTAGTCGAACAAGCTCCTTCCTATTTGTAAATGAGCGCATTAAAATCAGAGTACTGTGATGCGCATAAAGAAAAAGTGTCATTGATCTTGCATCCTTAATCACCGCTTTATATTTTGGTATCTTACCGATACCTTCCAACATAAGATCTATAGTATGGGCTGCGCAACTGGTCCAAAATATATTAGGCCTCTTTTCCCTCAACATATTTTTCGCTATCATATTGAATGGGTGGTTATCAGTAACCACTTGCAGCACACGCTTCTCTCCAACTTCCTTAATGCAGTTTTCTACCAATTCAGTATATATTCGCTGGAGTGTGAATTGGCTGAGTTCTCAATAGACTTAATGAAACTTGTTCCTTTCTTGCAGTGGACATATAAATTCATGGTACTTTTATGCTTTCTGTCAGTTCATCCGTCAGTCAAAATACTGCAATCATATTCATCCCATGTTTTCTTTGTTTTCTCCAAACCGTCTTTAATTTTCTTGTATACCTTATTTAATAGAGGCACTCTTAATTGGTATTGGCTAGGCCCCTTATACTTGGACCGTGCTTGCCGATAGCCTCGCAAAACAAATCGAACTCCTCACAATCAAAAGTGTTAAAAAATATGCATTTGGCATATGCCCACATGGTGGCATAATCATGTGCCAGCTCCTTCCACTTCCGTCTCTCTCCATTGATAACTGTCTGTTTTCATTTACCTTCGTCTACCAGTTTGTTTAGCGGACCACTAACACAAGGCCTATGCTCGCCTGCAAGTTTGGGTTCTTCTGTCTTTTTTTTAACTATATCTGCACCTCTTCCCGAAACGCATAATTAACTTTTTACTGTCAATTTTTCTCTTCTTTATTCCCTCTAAGTTCTCTCTGCATATGCGTCTCTCTTCATCAGTGGTAAGTATACATGCTGACACTTCTCCAACTCCTGCAATATGTTGCTTCAACCTGTTTATTCCTCTTTTCATAATCTTGTTATATTTTACGTATTTGACATCATTTTAGAATTCTTTCTTTATTAGCTTTCCATAATTCTACCCAATATCATTCGGTCCAAATAGTTTCAATGAAATCTGATTATTTTCCTCACTTGATGGATTTGGTCGTCCACAACGACTAGAATTAGAAGCTATTGATGATGGCATATAAATACAATTAACTGCCCTAAAGAAAATTTGTACATCACCATTGAGAAAAACAATTAATTCTCACTCAAAAAAAATAATTCATAGCATTTAACTTATATTCTTTTATATCTATGTAAAAATAGTTTTATATGATTATATCAAATAGACAAATAGAAATGACAAAAAGTAAATATATTAGTGATTGGAATGGAGGTTGATGCTAAATATACTTAGTGTAATAGTGTTGTTTGCATGTGTAGAAAATATGTTACATATTTGATTAAAACTATAATGGGTAATTTCTTAGAAAACTTGTAACAAATAGTGAGTGTTGTGTGCTAAAAGATGATGATTGAGTAGGCCATATAAGGTATTAAATATTAATAGAAGCAATGAAGTGGAGCTTGCATAAATAGACCTAGAAAAGAAAATGCAGTGAGCCAGTGACTGCATAAATGGTCATGTATCACATTCCAACACTGCAAGGGGTGCCAGACATAGCAATTCCCTAATATAGACAATTACAGGATTTCTAATTTTCTTTTAACTTTGCATGCTAACTTCCGTAGGACAATTGCAGCATTCCTAACACTAACACTATAACACGCTAGTTAACACACACTAACATTAACAATCTAACACTAACATTAACAATTTAAGTTTACACCCTAAGCTTGTAACACTAACACTAACCATTACACACTATAACAACTTTAGGTGACCAGGTCCTTCGGACCTTCACAAATTTAATTCAACAAAATTTTTTTCAACAAATTTTTTCAGTAAGATTTTTTTTTTTTTTTTACTTCTGCAGACTCAGACCCAGATCCAAACTAGGATGGAGGAAAAAAAAAATTACCTGGGTGCTTACAACTGCCGGAGAAGGTACCGGAGCAGAGCGGGTAGCCGGTGGGGCCTTCGAGCTCCAATCGGACTCAAGGGCTAGATGATTTAGCCCTTCGAATCTGCACCTCAAAGTGCTGAGTGGATTTGGCAAAGAAAGAGGAGAATCGGCCAATCAGGAGGTCGTTTCGAGTTTTTTTTTTTGGGGCCGGAGGCAAGGAAAGAGGATATTTGGTCGGAGGCGAAAAAAGGAAGCTCCGATTTGCAAAGAACGACGCCCGATCGGAGGAGAGAAGGGGATTTAAAGTTTTTTCTTTTTGGGGGCAAAGTGTTTTTTTCGACGGAATCAGGAATTGAGGTCGTGGAGATGAAGGAAATAGGGTTTTTAACGGGTTAAGAAAGCGGGTTCGGGTCGGGTTTTCGCTCGCATACCTGTTATTGGGTTAAACACATAATCTCATTATGTGGGTTAAGAAAGCGGGTTCGGGTTGGGTTTTTGCTCGCATACCTGTTATTGGGTTAGACGCATAATCTCATTATGCGGGTTATGCGGCGCATAACCCGCATAATGGATTCTTCGGCTGCATAATCACCCTGTCCGCATGGATAGGGTGATTTCTCCTATTTGTTTGCGTTTAGTGACCGTATATGCGCCCGCATAAACCGTTTTTAAGAACACTGGAGAAGCAATATAAGAGAAGATTAGTGTGAAGCAAAGCTTTACTAATTTGCTAAATCAGTGAAGATTAGACCAATGTTTGTATACTTAAATTAGAAAGAATCCAACTTGTAGTTTTTCTTAATAATTCTTGTTGTGTATGTCCATGCCTGTGTGCTGGAGGAATGTTTGTGATGGTTAATTAGTGATCTGTTGTCCTATTTAATCTGACCTGCTGCAGTCAAAAGAGCATGCAAACATCCTTAATTCTTGATCTACTGTGCCCTCTTAATGTCCAGTCTCATGTGATAGTTTTTCATGTGGAAAGTTGAATACAGTTTTCTGTTCCTTTTTTGGTATAGTCATAGAATTACTAGGCTTTGTGAAGGCGTGCCACGTATCTTGCTTGCTTACACCAGCTGAGCAGTTACTGTCCTTTGTTTTTTTTTTTTTTTTTTTAAATCTTTTCCTATTTCTTGCATGCTCCTGATCTGCTGCTTTAGGAGTAACATTCAAACTATATTGTTTCATTCTCTTATCTCTTACTGTTATTTATTCTCAGTCTCACATGAAAGTGGCTCATGTATAGAGTTAAATATGGTTTTTTTGTTTCTTCTATTTTATAAAAATGCGTGAGCTTGTTAGTTTTGTTGGCCTGCACACATGCATAGTTCGAATGAGCTTGTTAGTTTGGGGAAGGCAAGCCATGCATGCTGGCCTGCACACGAGTTTGTCAGTTTTGTTATTTTGTGCTAGATGCAGCTTGCAAATTGCATATATTGCCTTTTGCCAGTCCTTCTATAAGGTGTTACCTTTTAAATCGAAGTCCATTATTAGACCCCAAATACAATAATGATTTGACAAAAAATGCTTTTGTGTTTTATGGCTTCAAAGGCGCATAGGTTGGAATTCTCAAATGCTTCTCCTTAGCCTGGGTTTTTTTGTTTCTGTTCTGTAGAAAAATCCTATTTCAGATGTCAAAATTGTTCCTAAAGATCTTTCCCATTACAATGTGTGATCATTCAAATGAACTGATATCGCCATGCTTTGTGAATCTTAGTTCATGAGCTTTCTACAAATAAAAGCTAGTAGAACTTCAGCAGTATTTCCTAGAAGGTTGAGGAGGGATATCTCCACATAAATGTGAGTGCCTGTCTTTGGAAAAAATGGAGGGAGATCCCATTACATTGTGTGATATTCAAATGAAATGCTACTCCCTTGTTTTATGAATCTTAGTTCGTGGTCGCTCAACAAATAAAAACTAGTAGAACTCAGCTGTATCTTCAAAAAGGTTTAGGAGGGGCCACTGTAGGAAATGTGACCATCTGTCTTTGGTAGAAAGGGAAAGACACCTAAGATATGGAAATGTGAATTCCTGTCTTTGTGCTACTGATATGGTTAATATTTTCCCTTCTTGTTTACCTCTCTGAATTGGGTAGAAGAAAGGAAGGGGATACCTTGACTAGAGGGACCGATCCCAACACTTCAGGAGTTCTTGGGCTGCTGCTGCAGTCGGTAGTTGCCTTTTTCTTCATCTGTCGGAACCATTAGAAATTGGGTGTGAATTGGTAGAAGAAACAGAAAGAGTTACCTTCTAACCATAATATCGCAGGTGAATAATAATACCTACGACCTGGTATATAGAGAAAAGGAGAGGCTTGGGTAACATAAGTTAGAATTTACATTCTGATCCGAAATCCTTAATCTTAGTTATGTTTGAGTTTACGAGACTCCTACCTGTCTATGTGTGTCAGTCTGTTTGCGTATGGGTATTACTTGCACATATACATCTGCACAGACTATTATATTACTGAATTAAAATCCAATATGATAAACTAACATATATGTCACTCCAAATGCCGGCACAAATTTTGTAACGCACAAAACTGACTTTCCAAAAAGTATTAAATCCATTAGAAATTGTTTGCATCTGTAATATTTATGAGTCCTTAATAATCTAGTACAAAAAGATGTTTGACTCTCTAAAAGTTGGTGGTAGCCCAAGGGAGCAATGTAAGGGAAGACCCTGGTCTGAATCTTTGGCAACCATGTAGCTAGGGAGCTGAGAATGTACCTTGATTGTGAGTCAAGAAGAAGTTGATAAGATTTGCTATAGGGACTCACATTCATCTTTTAGACCTAAAATGAATCAAATAGATTGAAATTGCAATCTTATGCTAACTAGTTTGTTTAGGCAGGTATCATGGACTTAAGTAGGAAATATACAAATTTATGAGACAAGCTTGTAGAAGGCACATTAAAAAAGTACAAAAATCATGGGTCAAAGTTTTGTTTGTTTCGATGGGTTCCTATCTGAAACTAGACTTGATCTCATTTTGGCTTAGTTTCGGTTAGTGTGGGTCAGTTTGGGGCTAGTTTCGGTTAGTTATGCACTAGTTTTGTTAGGTTTTGCATGGAACTTACCGAAACATACCAAACTTGTACGAAAAATCAAAATGAAAGGGACAAAGAGGGTCTAATGTTTCTAGTTGTTAATAATTTATCTTTTCAATTTCTATAGGGACCCCAAAATCCGTAAATTCTAATCTATGTGATATTTTTTTATTTAATTATTAAGTATAAGCATATAACTTTAACTTTGACATTCATATTTATTTGTATTAGTTTTTTGAAAAACTAGTTGAATATCATAAGTTAAATTATTTTACTTGATATGATAATTTACTGCAAGCATACAGTGCCGGTTGTAGCGTTATACAGGTCGTCCCACAGAGATCTCAGATGTTTTTGTGTTCTCACTAATTCTATAGTCTAACAGATTAACAAAGGATTCTAAGTTGGAGTTGAGAGTTATTTTAATTAGCCTAGGATCTCGAATCCACTAGTTTCCAACCATGAATTACTTCTATTATCTTCCTATCATAAAAATTTGATCTTTTAGTTTAATCTTTATTTAAAGTGCCCAAAGCATGAGTTATCAAGTGGTGTGCAAGCATAACTCATCAAAAATACTACTTTTCATAAAAATAAATTAAATTATTAGATAATTCTTTGAATAAGATGAGAACCTACAACTCCAAACCCTAACTAAGCATAGGCTATCAAGAAACGTAATTCAAGTATAACTTATCAAAGTATTAATTTTCAAGTTTTTATATTTTAATCTTTTCATAGAAAAATCATGTCTTTATTTATTTCATTTAAGAAGAAAATACTAGAAAACAATTACATGGTGGATTCTAGTTTCATTTACATTCTAGAACTAAGTTAAATTAGCTACTCATAGTTCTAGTTAGCAAGATCATATTTTTATTCATAGACAATTAAATCTAATCTAGAAAGCAAATAAATCTAAATTGGAAAGCAATTAAAATAAGATTACCTAAGAACAATTGATATGCAACAAACGTGTAACTCTGAAGTAGGTATTGTGGTCGTCACATTTTCAGCAAAACCCTAGTTTTTATTACTTAAATCTGAGTGCAAAATTATATTCTAATTCTATATTAACTACTGCATAAAAAACCCTAGAATACAAGGATACGACCAATATATAGGTTTCGGAAATCAAACCCTAATTCTAATACAACTGAAAAATCACAAAATTACAATGAAGCTCTCGAAGAAAAATCAGCACGTGGGGCCCTCTTTATGCCGCAATTGGCGGCAAAATGCCGCTATTTAGTGGCAATAAAATGGAGAAAAATTCTAATTTTTTTCTACATGAGTCTCTTATCTTTTAATCTTGATTTTCCTGACTGTATTTGACTTTGACCATCTGAAGTATCTTAATCATGTAGTTTTGCTCTCTTTGAACTCTTTTATAGGTTTTGTTTCCTAATCCGGCTCTGATTTCATGCCATCTCTTTGTACGAATCGGATTACATAAAAAACAAACTAAAAATACCCTAGTAGCATCTATTTATATTCAAAAATAGAAAAATATGGGAGAAAAAATACAATATATGATACTTATCACGCCCCCACACCTATCTTTTGCTAGTTCTCGAGTAAAACCTAACCCTAAAAAGAAAAAAAATCCTAACTCACTTTCGCAAGAATCACGATTGCACTTAGTACTTGTAACATGCCTTTAAACCCCTAGGTTACCCTAGTGAACGAGTTGTGTCTCGTGAGGGTTTGCAGTGAATATACCCACAAAATTCATGAAGAAAATAAATTAAGAAATAAAGAAAAGAAAAATATGGATAACAAAAAATTAAGAAAAATAAAAAATTTTATACAAAAGAAAGAAAAATATTTTTTTTAAAATAATATTTTCATCAATTAATCTCACTAATATACAAACTCAAGAACGTATTTGGATTATCAATTTTTAAATCGAGCATCATATCAAATACACTTATCATTTTAATCAAAAATTTAAATTCTATCTTTCAATACCTACTAATAGATAATTCATTAGCTCCTATACAACTACGTGCACGTGTGATAGTCTATTTCAGTTTTGGACTCCAACTCTAACTCATGATTCATCTCCTTTCTCATAACAATTTTTTTCTTTTTTCTTATTTTCTTTTTTTTAGAATATTTTATCTTTCATGCGAATATTCACGCTTGCTTAGGCGCAAAGTACTCGATTACTCGGATCGTACTCTTTTTTTTCACTCTTGAGCCTATTATCTTAATACCAGACGCACCCTATTTTTTTTACTCTCGGGGCTATTGCCTTAATACCAAGCGCACCCCATTTTTTTATTCTCACTTTTTTTTTTTTTTGTTTTTGTTTAGAGAGAGAAGACTTACTCAATCGTTATCATTTTTGTTCTTAACCTAATAAACTATTGTGAAATGAAAAATAGATGTATACTTGTCTCAAAACTACTGTTAGTGTATTTATTTTTCGGATTTTAATATTTTTTTCATAAAATTCAAAGTGTATCGTCCAATCTACTCTCATATCCAATTTCAAATCTAAATTTTTCCTTTTATCTATAATTAGGTTGATCTGCTGATGAAAATATATAAAATCAAAGGTTTTTTTATTTCAGTTTTTTTAGTTATCCTAAAAACTACCCAAAGTGCAAAATAAAGAAATCCAAAAATTTAAAAATAAAATAAAAATTCTAAAAAAAACTAAAAACCCTAGAAAAAAATATGAAGCAAATATCCTAACCCACTCTCACACACCTAAACTCGTGTATGCCTTCATACATGAACCCAGAGTGGTAAATAAATAAGAAAACTATGATATATATATATTATACATTTATTAGAAAATTCAAACAGGTTACGACCTCTTGATCGCTTTCCACTCTCATAGTGTGTCCTTTTATGTTTTGATATGGATGAACTTAAACTTTTTGTCAATTTATCTCCATCTTATTTTTGGTTTTTCTTAATTTATATCTATCATTTTTTCTTTTATTCAATAGTAAAATTTTAAGGTTGGAAAGCGTACTTTTATTATCGTCTATATTCCTTGCACGAGCATATTTCATATCAGTAAGTATTTTGGTTTTATCAACATGTGAAATAGTATACTCACTTTGGTGTTGTTGAATCATGAGCACGATTTTAGATGGCTCTCTCAAATCATCAGGTACCATGATCTCTTCTTTTTGAAATTCTTTCCGTTCTTCTAATATTCTGGGCTCGTCATACAAATTTTCTTCAAATCTGTCATCAAAATTCTTAAAAGAAAATGCTATACTAGTGGACTTTTCATTAGTCAAGTTATTATGAAGGGATAAAAATTCTTCTTTACAAATTTCTTCACAATTTCCATCAAAAGAATCAAATGATAATGTGTCACTAGCAAGCTCATCATGAGGCAAATCACCAAGCAAAATTTCTTATTTATCACCAATTTCTTCATAATTATTTTCACAATTGTCTAAATTAGGTTGATCACAATGTTGAATTATAGACTTATCATGCACAAAATTATTTAACTCATTTTAATCATAGCTACTTCAAAAAATAACTGAAATGGTTACTCGTTGGAGTAAGATATGTTCAAACTATTATATGGTTGATCTCCAAAAAGTTTAGTTTGAGAAATTATTTTGAGCAAATCTTTCATATAAAATGCAGTTTGAGAGGATGATACAGTTTGAGAGGATGATTTTAGCAAAACTTCTATACCTTCCTCTATTCTACGTCTTCGTTCCTCAGACTCATGATTGTAATTTTCCTTATTTTTCTCAAATGATTACATTTCGAGATCATGAGTGAAATTTGATGGTGGATATAATAGATCTGTGTACATATTTGATGATAGATATGAAGCGGTTGTAGGTAAATTCTCATGACATGCATACCTTGTTTCTAATCTTTTTAATTTTTCATCTAACATGTTCAATTGAATATCTTGTTCATGATTGAATGTAGAACATGGAGATGAATAGCCCATAAAGAAAGGATCAGATGGGGGACTCTCTTGGTACGACTCTTGATTATATGTAAAATTAAAATGATTCATCCATTCACAATTATAATTTTGCATATAGGAAGCGCTCGTAGGTTCGTCATATGTGGTTTGAATTTGATTATGACCTAGTCCTAGCGAACTTTCTATCCTGGACACTGATAATAATAATGATATAAATCATGACAATGATAGCAACCAGTTTGATTTTGAAATATTTTTTTTAATTTTTTTTTGAGAAAGGTGGAGAGGGAGAGATGGAAAAGAAATAAAAAAAAGATTGAATTTTTTAAATTTTTTTATAGAACCAAGGAACCAAAATACAGAACTGGAGAAAAATTGGGGTCAGGAATTACCTGTTCTGCCGCCAAATAGCGGTTCTTGCTGCCAAATAGCGGCAGAACCAGAGAGTTTGACTCTCTGGTTTCTGCAAACTCTCTGGTTTCTGCTGCGTAGTTCTGAAACTTCTCTGACCCTTTTGTTTCGTGTATCTGCAATTTCTGTTGCCTGAACACTCAACACACACTATTAACCCGTAATATATTAGAAAAAGTCAGAAAAACACCATCAGTCCCCTGCAACGGCGCCAAAAACTTGATGTGATAATATACTGCAAGCGTACAGTGTCGGTTGTAGCGCTATACAGATCGTTCCAAAGAAATCTCAGATATTTTTGCATTTTCACTAATTTTATAGTCCAACGGATTAACAAAGGATTTAAAGTTGGAGTTGAGAGTTATTCTAATTAGCTTAGGATCTCGAATCCACTAGTTTCCAATCATGAATTATTTCTATTATCTTCTTCCTATCATAAAAATTTGATCTTTTAGTTTAATTTTTATTTAAAATGCCCTAAGCATGAACTGTCAAGTGGTGTGCAAGTATAACCCATCAAAAATACTACTTTTCATAAAAATAAACTAAATCATTAGATAATTGTTTGAATCAGATGAAAACCAACAACTCCAAACCCTAATTAAGCATAGGCTATCAAGAAACTTAATTCAAGTATAACCTATCAAAGTATTAATCTTCAAATTCTTATATTTTAATTTTTTCATAGAAAAACCATGTCTTTATTTATTTTATTTAAGAAGAAAATACTAGAAAGTAATTACATGGTGGATTATAGTTTTATCTATATTCTAGAGCTAAGCTAAATTAGCTACTTATAGTTCTAGTAAGTAAGATCATATTTTTATTCATAGAAAGCAATTAAATTTAATCTAGAAAGCAAATAAAGCTAAACTAGAAAGCAATTAAAATAAGATTATCTAAGAACAATTGATATGCAGCAAAGGTGTACTTCTGGAGTCGGTATTGTGGCCGTCATCTCTTCAGCAAAACCCTAATTTTTATTACTTAAATCCGAATGCAAAATTATGTCCTAATTCTATATTAACTACTGCATAAAAAAATCCTAGAATACAAGGATACGGCCAATATATAGGCTTCAGAAATCAAATCCTAATTCTAATACAACTGAAAAATCACAAAATTACAACGAAGCCCTTGAAGAAAAATCAACATGTGGAGCCCTCTTTATGCCACCAATTGGCGGCAAAATGTCGCTATTTAGCAGCAATAATATGGAGAAAAATTCTAATTTTTCTTCTGCACGAGTCTCTTGTCTTTTAATCTGACTGTATTTGATTTTGACTCTCTGAAGTATTTTAATCTTATAGTTTTATTCTCTTTGAACTTTTTTATAGGTTTTGTTTCCTAATTCGGCTCCGATTTCATGCTATTTTCTTGTGTGAATCGGATTATCTGAAAAACAAACTAAAAATACTTGAGTAGCATTTATTTATATATAAAAATAGATAAAATAGGGGAGAAAAAAAATACAATATATGCTATTTATCATTACTCAATACCCACAGATATTTATTTACATGTTTTTTAGGCACTACACATGGTAAACACTAAAACCGACAAGTATATTTAGTGGTTATGATACTTGCTCAATATATCTACATATAACTGGACTGGGACTGAAACTGAAACTCACAACATTATTGTCGAAACCAATGAAACTTGTTGAAATCTTTTTTAGAATGAGGGTCTGAAGCCAAAAGTGAGTTCTCAAACATAACACAAATGCAATTTTAAAAATCAAAATTTTTGAATAATGAGTGCAATTTTAAAACTACTTATTTATTGTTTTACAAATTTGGATGAAAAGTAGGTTTTATGGAAGGGTATCCATATAGTACAACACCAAAATAAAATGATTCTGTAACAAAAATTTATATAGAAATTCAGGTCCTATTCCGAAACACAAGAACACTTCATGGGTCTATTAATTGGTATGTAGATGCGGAGCCTACTTATTTTTACTATATTTAACTTAGGTTTTGGCCGCAGGCCCTCACATACAACTGACTACAAGCAAATTTATTCCTCTGAGATACTAAAATACAATAGTGGTTGAACCCTTATATACATCCTTTACATCAGAAATGAGAGCCACAATTCCACATATAACACCATGCTCATTTCCAAACTAAGAGAGTGAAGGTAGAGCTGTCAGTTTAAGAGGCCATATGAGGCCATATGGCTCTCGTTGGAAATATATCACTACCGATAAAGTGAGAAACTTTAAAACATATTTCTCATAGCTGCCAGGAAAATCAGTGCATGTGAAGGCTAAGCTAAACATCTCATATTCTTGACCAATTCATATATTATATTCATGTTGTTGCTGTTGCATTTGGTTACACTCTTAGTATTTACCTCTTTCGCCTTACGTAAAATGTGCTAAATCATAGTAAAAAAATCAAATAGTCTATTCATAGTAAAAAAATCAAATAGTCTATTCGCTCGGATCCTCATAAACACTCATTATAGTTATATTGGAGATCACTCACATCATTATACCAGTAACTAGGCACCATATGCCACAATGTTGGCTTCTCTGAGAACTCAATTTCTGAATATTGATTAGTATCATCATGGATGGAGGTAATACGAAAAGATATAGATTGTAGAGATTTAATGAGGACATTATTCGATAGGAATGAATGGAGAAGCATTATCAGTGTGATCGATTCAGTGTGATTCTCTTTTAGTTCATATAGCCTACCCTAAGTACTTGGGATAAAAGCCTAGTAGTTGTTGTATCAAGCTCTACGTCTGAATTCCGTAATGCATTTTTGCACGCAAATTATACTTCAAATTTCTCCCAATGTGGAAAAGATTCTAAAAGGTTATGATGATAAGGTTTTCTATAGGTATTATACTGTTTTGAAGATTTTAAATATTGGCTATAGCGGATATATCGGTAGGAAAAATTTCACAATGCATGTCATTATCAGTGACATATTAGGGATATTTAACAAATATTGAATATCAATATCAAATGATAAATATATATGTCTTATCCTAAAACAAATATGAATATGACAATACATGCATACATCATATAAAGGTACATTAAACATCATATATATATACATGTTTAAGATATAATTACCTCAACAACTTACATTAAATCGATGAATACATAACAGTGTTCTAAATAGCCGAGATCGATGATATACCAGACGGCCAAATTATATACCGGATATCGGGCGGGATATCGCGATATGACTCTAAATATTGGTGTGTCATATCGGTGGCATAGCAGTTAAAGAATAATCATGTAATTGACTATATAGAACATATTAGAACACATAAAATAAGTTTAGAGTACATATTTTGGCTTATTTGCATTCTACTTATGAATTTGAAAATACCGTTTAGAACGTCTATATATGCACCAAGTGACATATAATCATTATCCAGGTGAATATTTAAGTTCAACCTTCAATATATATAATTGTTTAGATTATAAAATTGTTTAATTAAAAATTTAAAACTATATAAGGAAAACTTAATAAGTTAAGAGACTAATTATCTAATGTATATACATAACTAAGGAGTAAGGAAAACTAAATTTTAGATAAAAAAAATTGTTTCATTAAAACTAAATAAACCAAATTTAAGAAATTAATTATCCAATGTATTCTATTTAAAATATAAACTCCATTCTCATGAATCTCATCCAATGTGTTATGTCAACAAATGTCCTATAATTAAAAATACATGGCCAATATCCTATAACTAAACTATATGGCCAATGTCTTATAATTAAAAATTTGAAGTTACAAATTTTTAGTATCAATTGACAATTACTCAATTAGAGACATTCAAGTATACAACATAGCCAATATGTCAACGAACACTCTCCTCAAACACTCTCATTACTCATTAGTCAATCAATTCTCAATCAAATATACTTCAAAATCCTAATATAGCCAAACATTACAAACCCATCAACACTGTATTCACTGACTCAGTGATTCAGTTTACTGAATCACTGATTGGTCCACTGATTTATTGAATCAGTGGGTCGAATACTGATTCAGTGAACTGAATAAGTGTTCGACCCGCTGATTGGGCCGAAGTCTTCAACTCGGCTTAATTAATGCAAAATTGCGCAAAAAATTTAAGATTTTAACACAAAAAACAATCAATATCATATTTAACATGCAAATTTTAAGAGAAATTGAAGAAAATTATAACCCTGATTAAAATTAATATGAAATTAAACAAAATGGACTTATCGACTAATCGAAGCGACCGACAAATTTGAGATAGGTGGAGGAAGATCGTCGGGATGAACTAGATGCTTCGGGAAAACCAAAATAGTCGTTGCCTGAGCTGAAGGATGAACGACGAGGAGCAATCGGAGGGTCGGAGAGTGATAGGAGGGTGGGAGAGTGATCGGAGGGTGATTGCCGAGTGAATTTGAGGTGGAATTTGGGAATTAGGGTTAGAGTTGAGGCTCGATTTTATGATTGCTCGATCGCTCGATTGTGGGGGAGAGAGAGCGAGAGAGAGCGAAAATTTTAAGGTTTTTTTTTTCTCCTCCCGACCCGTTAAGGGCTTTTCATTTTTTAACGGGTCGGGTTTTTAATGGGTTAACATATTTAACCCGCAATCAAAATCCATTTCTTTAAAAACCGATATTGCTTAATACCGGCCGGTATTTTAAAACGGTATACCGGCTGATATATCGCCACGTGGCCGATATATCCCAAAACGAGAAACGGTAAAAATAACCCCATACCGTCTCGTTTCTTCAGAATTTCCAATATACCGGCCGGTATACCGATATACCGGTCGGTATTTAAAATATTAATCCATAATCAGTAAGAAACTAACCTATAAATTTTACTTTGGTTCGGTATACCGGCCGTTATTTAAAACATTAATCCATAATCAGTAAGAAACTAACCTATAAATTTTACTTTGGTTGTAATTTTACTATAAATTTGATGTATTTTTTTTAATATTACTATAATTCAAGTATTTAATAGTAATTTTACGGTAATTTAATCGTAAATCATTGACCAGTAATTACTAAATCAATCTTCAAGAAAATATTGTAGAAAGAAATCACCACATTCGAAGTTTTAATAGAGGTACCCAATTTTCTCAAATAATAACAAAAAGTAAAATAGATTAAATGGTTCAAAAGAAGATCACAACTTTTTATCCAGTTATATGGACTCCGATATTAGTGTATATCAGATATTAGAGCTGATATTTGGATCGCGATATTGTGGACACAAAAGTAAGTTGGACCCAATATATGCTGACAATTTTTTTTTTATTCTGAAAATGATATTGAGATTCAATATTGTAGTGGTTAGATGTCTAAACTTCAATATGAGCCACTGTTTAAAACCTTGTTTGTTCTGAGCCACATGTTAGGTATAGGCTCATCCTAAAATTGGTTTTAGTATTCTGTCTAGTCCATATTATGTTATTTTAAAAATCTTTCAAATGTAATTGTGTGAAAAATCTTATATTTGTAAACTAAATGTATTTTTAATATTTTTGTATAAAAATTAGTATTGGGTTCTGTATTTTGATTTCCCACAATATACCTATGATGTTATTTATAACGGTAAAAATTGTTCAACATGAATTTCATCTCTTCATGAAATTTCAAGACGTTATTTGATAGAAGCTATAGATGCTCTTTTGTCATTAGCTCGGCCTCTCCTTTTTCGACAGAGTGGCAGGAAAGATGATGAATGTTAGGGGAGACTTATACCTTAATTTTATCCTCTTAATCTTTTCATTACCTTTCCTTTTTGGTCTAAAATTGTCCCAATGGCTAGGCTTGGGGGCAAGGATCCGTGGCTAGAGTCTTGCTATCTTTACAAGCTTAACACATATGTGCGTGTATGGGTGTGTGCACACTCATAGCTAATGAGAATAATGATATTCCCTCAATTCTTGTTCTGCAAATGATTTCGGAAAGTTGATTTATATCACAATGACTGAGAATAGGATAAATGCACACTAGATTGCCCAGGCCATATTCTAGTGAGAGATAGTGACAATTAAGCTTGATTATGGTCAGCATTGAAGTACCAGGTTTGTAAAGTACTACCCATATGTTTTTTTTGTGCTATACTTATTTTGTCTTCTATTTTCTTTGATCAAATCAAAGTGAAGTTTATTGTCTTATTTTATGTCTTTTCAGATATGATGGATTTGTATTTTTGTTAAATCAATCGTCATGGATGCAGTTTGTCATTGTCATTTTATTCTTTTTATACTCGCAAGCCTTTCAGGAAACAATTATTTAAAGAAATCATGAGGAGTAATGTTGATGCAATTCCTTTTTATTGGATCAATGAAGTGTAGATATGCATATGATGTTGTAAAGCTACATGCTAGTGTGGCTTGGGTAAAATTTTAAGACACCCTGTGAAGTGGCACGTGGTAAAATTTTGGTTTATCAAGTGGGCTTAGTAGCAATGGCCTTGTAACTGCAACTCTTAAGGTGTATATACATTAAACCGGGAAAGATAAAGATCAAAAACATAAATCCAAAGGCTACAAATATGATAAGTGTGAATAACTTTATGTTGTGGTGTGTGCATTTTGCTATTTGGGTTGCATCCTAAGGAATAAGGGAGTTGTACTCTAAGCAACTTGAGAGGAAGCCGTAATGGTCTTACATTGAAGAAGGATTCATCTCTTTCTGGGAATAAATCACTATCAAGACTGATAAAGCTGGTACTGGAATTAGGTGGGAAAATCGTGTTATTGTTAATTTGTTAAGTGTTTATTATTATTTTTAATGTTGATTCAAGTGCATCTAATCCTATATATGCGGCCTGTAAGGGCCATAACATGTTGGATCAATGCTAGATTAGCATGTACATTGTAGTTTCCAAAGACTTTGGTCATCGTACGCTACTGAGAGACCTGTCTCTATTAGCAAGTTTTGGATTGACTATTTCCTGTCTCTATTAGCAAGTTTTGAACAGGCTAACTTTCTTGGTAATTTAAGTTAAACTAGGCAGGAAAAGGAATGACTACTGAGCCTTGTAACCTCTAGGAGAGAACTGCGAGTTACAAGGTGTGTAAGGAGAATGTGGATGCCCTAGGTTTGAATGGAAAAAAAGCTACGATATGGCCATGAACATGAGTATCATGTTTGGACATGGACATTGGGAAACAGACACGGCGTCCCTCCATTACCTAAATATAAGGACATGGCTACATATGTTTTTTAAAAAAAAAATTCATATTAACTTAATTTGTGGGTAATGAGTTATTTACATAGAGAAAAGGCTAAAACAATAAAACAATCATAAAACATTTAGTTTTAGTCAAAAAAGTTGTATACCATGCTTCATCTTGTAAATATGTTTGACATGGTTAATAGTAAACACATTGTCCGACAAAGATGGACACACAAATATACACCAACATTTACGTTCGGGAAGTGCCTACATATCATAGGAAAGAAGTAAAGGAAATAATATGGTGGAAGATGTACTTGAGCCAGTTGAGTTCTTTTTGGTGAGTTCCCTTCTAGGATTTGCACTTCCTCACATAGTTGCTGGTACATTCTTCACATTTGAGTCCATCTGTAAATTTTCTAGAAAGTAGTAAGAAAAATACATAAAAATTATGTTATATTCTGTTATTTTCCTTACCTTACCACCCTTCACCACCCTTCAAAATTTTCTTCTGTGGAAGTGTCCCACATATCACAGGATTAGGCACTTATGTTATTCGAAAGTTTGCAATAATTAAGCCTACATATCATAGCTTGGACTATGGTTAAGGATTATCATTCTAGCTCATTAGTTGGACATTCACAAAGATTGAAATAAATTTTTTCAACTATGTTAAAGGTGTCAATATTTTTTGTGCTTCGTTGTTTCTTTATATTTTTTTTCAAATTTATTCTTGAGTTTAATGTGTGACTGTGTGTTAGAGTTATGCTTTAGTGGTTTTAGCATTTGGATCTTAGATAAGCAATTGCTTCAAATTTCCAACTTTCTTCTTGACAATGGAAGGGTTCCTTATTGTCTTGGTAAATGGAGTGATTTTCTTTTTCTCTTGGAAGTTCCAGCAACAATTTTCTCTCTCTATTTTTGCTATTTTGGTCCTAAATGCCAATTGAAAATTTTCCACAGTTATTGCTTAGGAACCTAACTTCCCTGAAACTCATTAGGCAAAGCCAAACCCTTTGATGTATAACATCTTTGGGTGTCATACGATTTGTACCTCATTTGACCTCTGGAGATATAAAGAAAAAGTTTTTTTTTTCCTTTGCACTCCATCCTTTAAGTACTTTTTTAATGATATTTCTTACCCGACACTCCATTATGCACAAAAATCTGAAATAATCAAAGATTGTTCTAATAGAAAACACTGGTTATTTTTTCATACTGGCAGAGGTACATCTTAAATGCCTTGAATCCAGTTCCAAGATTTTTGATGTGTGAGAACCATGGACCTATTACCTATACTATCCTTGGGATGTGGTACACTGTGTAATGTGTACTATTTGCCCACTATGTTAAAATAATAAAGGAATTAGATTTATGTATGGCTTACTTTTCACATTTAAATGAACAGAAGTGGCAGTGTGCATTAATTTTTTTGAGTTTGAAATCTCGAGTTGTAAAGGATTATTTTTTATTTGGTGCATACGCTGCCACTTAAACAGCAGGAAATACTTGCAATATGATTGCATTATACATTTTCATTGTGCCTAGAAATCTAAATATGATTTAGAAAATTTTAATACATTGCGTTTCTTTTTTTGTTTTGTTTTCTTTTCAAGTTCATACTGGATCAAGTAGATTACTAGATTTGAAGAATAGCACCATCTCATATTAGCTTGACACTAATGCAATTCAAAGGTATGTTGTATTGATTTTGTTGGTTCCTTCTGTTTTATGTTCATGGTAAACTACACAAAACACCCATGTAGTTTGCCTCCTTGCACTTATAACCCCTAAGCTTCAGAATTAGGAAATGGCACCTTTATAGAGATAAATTATACTTTAATTTCGAAAATATGCTTTTGTTAGTCTAGGGGGTTTCCTACAACTTTGTCATCTCTTTCTACCTCTTAACTATCTTTTTTCTTCTTCTCCTCTCTTTCTTGTCCCTTTCTCCTCCCCTCTAGCTCTCTTTCTTCTCTCCCACTCAGCGTCTGTTCTTTCTCTTCTCGTTTCTCACTTTCATGCGCATACCTTAGTACTCTATCTCTACCCAACCCCAGCTCTCTCGTCTCCTTATTTTGTGTCTCACCTCTTTCTTCTCTCTTTGCCTACTGCAATCTCTTTCTCCCTATCCTTTCTCTCACCTCCTTCCTTGCTTCTTTCTCTCGTCTTCAGTTTTCTCTCTCCTATTTCAAAGCATATTTTTCATTGAGAGAAACAGATGAGAGAAAAGTGAGGGGAGCTAGGCTTGCGAGAGAACAAAAGAGGAGAACGAGCAATAGGGAAAGAGAAAAAAGTGGTGGTAGGAAATGAAGAGACGATAAAGAGAGAAGCGAGAGAAATAAAGGAGAGGAAAAAGAGGAGAATGTATGAAAAGAGAAAGAAGCGGGGGAGAGGACATGGATGAGGAAAAAAAGTGGTGAGTGAGAGAAGGAACTGTATTTGAGAGGGGAGAGAAGAAAGGGTGTGAGAAGAAAAGAGTGAAGATAGTAGAGAAGAGAAGAGAGGAGAGTTAGGTGCAAGAAAGAGGAATGATAGAAGAGGGGTAAGAGGGGAGAGGAAGGAGGGATAGAGTTGCAAAAACTACCTAAATTATTAAAAAGGGCATTTCTGGAACTTACATTAATATTTTGACTGTTATCTATGTAGGGGCATCATCTGCCAGCTTTAAAGTAAATTTGTGCAGTTTATCCTTATCTTTAATTAGGCCCCACTATGTGTAAAGAGTATGATTGCATCCTACATATGTAAACCTTTTATTCCTTTATTATGATGTTCAAATCTTCTACAGTTCTTCTTACGATCCATGAGATGCTTTGTATATTTTTAAACATTTTTTGGAAATTCAAGCATACAGATTTTCTAGGCTGCCTAATAGTTTACAAGGAGTGCATATGAGAGAGTAATTAGCGATGCTGTTAGATTGTAATCTGTAAAATCCTTGAACAAGCAGGATTCTCAGATGAAGATCATAGTACCATTTGGATCATGCAGTCCAAATTAGAATTTTAAATGTTTGCATTCTGCAACTTGTGATTGATTCAAAAGGATTAGCTTGACATTATTGCAATTCCAAGGTCTGATGTCTTGAATTTTATTATCTTGGGTCCCTTTTGTTTTATGTTTGATTAGGTCCAATTATGTGTAAGAGTATTATTACATTGTACCTATCTACATTTGTAATCTAAATTATTAATATGCTCATAGGCTTCACTGTTCTACTTAAGATCCTTGAGGTGCTTAGTATATTTTAAACATTTTTAGATGGAAATTCAGCTATACAATTTTCAGGTAGCTTAAATACTTTTTAAGGAGTGCATATGAGATGGTAATTGGCTGTGCTGTTGGGGTTGCAGTTTACAACAGCCTAGAGCAAGCAGGGGGTTCACAGATAAAAATAATAGAACTAATTCGACCTTGCAGTCCAAATTTGAATTAAAGGTCAAATGGATTAAATTCTTCATGAATAAAAAGGAGATATATGTCCTATCCCACATGTGAAATGCATTATTATTTTCCTTGCCTTCTTTTATGTGGATCTCTCTGCTTCTTACATCATAGACCTTCATATGGAAGTCCTTTTAAGGTCATTAGCCATCATGTACGAGATATATAGATATTGTCAGGCTCTAGTAAAATTTTGTGCTGTGGGTTTAATAATCATGAGTAAAAGATAGATTCTAGTCTTCTTTGATGTAATTTGTCAGGTATTGTTTCATTACCAGCAGCACCGAAGTTCATCAGAAATGCTATCTTTATTTTCAAGTCCTGTAGGCAGGCACTATGAGGGGTGTTGAATGCTTTACATGGGTGCATCATGAATGCATCTGTTTATGTTGTAATTTTGAAATGTTATATTTGATGTCCCTTTAGTCTTAACCTACATACTTATCACTTAGTAGATGCAAACAACAGTTTTTACCTATATGTTTGTCTAGTATAGGATGGGTCCCATCCAAAGTAATCATATATAGTTGATACACCATGATTAAAACCATGAATGACATTGTTTTTAGTTTAGCCATCGTACAGCTCTTAAAGTTTGCATTTCAAAGAATTTTTTTAATCTATGTTCCCATTTTCAGCAACTTTAATGTTCCTCCATGCTTTTGATAAATAGATGTTTCTGCTGTTCTCTCTTTTGCATGTCATGTACTGAGATCTGATTGCATGTTCAGTGTATGCTTCTGTAGTACTTTCTGGAATATATTTTCTTTAATTATTATGCTGAAAAAATTGTCCGCAACAAAACAGATGAAAAGACATCATTATGCTTGAATTCTTATTTGTCACAGGAAGAGCGAGAGGCAGCTTTAAAGCAGCTTAGGAAGAGCATGACTTTTAAGGCTAATCCTATGCCAAGCTTCTACCAGGAGGGACCTCCTCCAAAAGCTGAGCTTAGAAAGGTACTCTAAAGACAGCATCATTTGCCGACCATTTTTTCTCTTTTCTCTCTTATCGTATTCTTCATGACTATAGCCTCATCAGATTGCACCCTGCCTCTTTAAGTTTAGGTGTTAACTGGAAATTATAGTTTTAACAATATTTAGTATCCTAAGGAGCAGTTGCACATAAAACTTGCTAGGGTCCTTCTTCCTTATATTCTGGTGTTGTTGAATACTTGAGAAATTAGAACTTGCTGTCTTAATCAAATATCAGTTTGTTAATTTTATATCAGCACAAATAATATCTTTCATGTTTGTTGTGATTCTCTTGAATACTAACCAGTACATGTGAAAATTTTTAGTTTTCATTTAGTGTTGATGTTTTCCCAACTTAAGTACTAGCCTGGATGCATTCTAACACCCCTGCCTGTGTTTTTTCCTCTGGTTTTGGAACTAAACAGTAATCATTCAGTTTGTGGAGATCAGTGGCTGCAGTTTAACTTAAAAATCCCTTACATTAAAAAGAAAATCTTTTTTGATGTGTGGAAAACACACATCCATATCCGGTGGTTTCAAAACAGTGCTGGCATATATCTCAATACCTTATTGTGAACCCTTTCATTTCTCTTTGCTTCCTTCCATCTCAGGCAACTCAAATGCTCTTTTTCTTGACTTCAAGTCTACCTCACCTCTCCTTGTAGCCATGGGTTGCCTACCTACTGCTGATAACTGTTTGATGCATCCATTGTGAGTGTTGATCTACACAATACGCTTTTTTCTAAATGAAGGATATAGGTTACACAAAAGAATAATTTAGATTGATACAGATCAAGGGTTTAAATATCAGTTGTTACCGATGCCTACCACATATATTGTATTAAATTTTGAGGTTACCCGATACCCAATATACTATATTGGTAATTGTTGATATTTCTAATATTGTTAAAATGACACGTTCGATATTGCCGATTTCGATACCATAGGATCCATCAATGCCGATACTATTTCCAATAGTTTAAACCTTGGTATGGCACATTCTACTAAAAATAAAAGCAAACTGATGTAAGTGGAATTTCGTTGTTCTTCATGTTAAGGTTTGTGAAAGAATTTTCTATATTAGATTAGAATATTTTGGGTAAATATCTTATTGGGTATAGATCTGACTTGGGTACTACTCTCTTGAATCTCTATATAAATAATTTCTCACATCAATAATATTTAGCTGACTATTTCATAAAATGGCATCAAAGCCCAGGTTGTGAAATAAATCTAATCTCAGCCATCCATTCTAAAAAAAAACCTTAATCTAATTGTCCAATTGCCTCTCTTATTCCCTCTCTTTCCTCTCTCTTGTCCCTTTACGGCTGGAGCCACCTTCGGTAGCTGTGGCCGCAACTGCCTTTCGCAGCCATAGCCACTCGCAGCCGCAGCACGCAGCTACAACCCCATGCCATGCCAATTCGACAATTGCTTCTTAAATGATTCCAGTTGCTTCTCCTACCTGATAATGTTGTTTTTAGCATTTTATCAATTCTATACAGTGTTTTAAATACCGGCCGATATACCGGTTTATCGGCCGGAATATCGTTAAAATTGAAGAAACGAGACGATATGGGCATTTTTTTACCGTTTATCGTTTTGGAACGGTATGGGCCGATATATCGGCCACGGGGCGATATATCGGCCGGTATCGAGATGCTAATACCGGCCGGTATTAGATAATATCAGTTATTGGGTTTTGGGTTTTGGTTACGAGTTAAATCCATTAACCCGTTAAGATCCGACCCGTTAAGAAATAAAACAGGTCGGGAGGGGAGAAAAAGGTTATTTTTTTTGCGTGTTCTCTCTCTCTTTCTCTCTCAGTGATCCGAGCGTTCCCTCCCTGCGACGAAAAACCCTAACCCCAAATTTTCCTAAATCAGCCCTAAATCTCTCTCTAATTCTTCTTCTTCCACTCTCTGGCTCTCTCTCTCTCTCTCTCTCTCGTTCTCTCCCCACGATCGTCAGCTGATCGAGCCGAACGGCCTAAACCCTAACCCTAATCTTCCAATCCATTCATAAATCTCGCTCGTGTTCTCTCTATCTTTCTTCTCCGCTCTCCGATAGCTCTTCTCCTATTCTGGGAGTCTTTGAAGGGTGCTCGCCGTTCTCCAGTGGGGCAATGGCCGCCGGCCAAGTAAGTGAACTTTGTTTTTTTAATGTTAATTTGATTTAGAGTTACAAATTTTCTTCAATTTCTTTTATAATTGTACTATTTATGTTTAATTGATTGTGATTTATGTTAGATTTTTTTTTTTAGTGAATTTGAGGGGAATTGTTAAGTTGGGAGGGCTGAACCCGCGAGTAGTCTACAGTGATTTCTTGAATCACTGATTCACACTGAATCAGTGATTTGATTCACTGATTCAGTGTAAATCAGTGAATCGAATCACTGATTCAATGTGAATCAGTGACTAGACTGAATCGTGATTCGGTTCACTGATTCAGTGTGAATCAGTGAACCGAATCACGATTCAGTGTGAATCAGTGATTCAAGAAATGATTTTGTGTGTATGAGTTTTATGCTAGATAAAATTTGTAAATTTGAGTATTTACTATTTATATGTATTCACTGATTTTGTGTGTATGAGTTTGTGTAAATTTGTATTAACTGACTATGATTAGTTTCTGAATATCTGAATATGATTAGTTTCTTGTATTAGTCACTAAAGTTGTTGGTTCCAGGATAGCTAAAAGTTCAAGTATATTTCGATATTGATTCGGTCCAAATTAATGCTTCATGTTACCACGTACTACTTCTGGATTGTACATTATTCACTGCTAGATTCACTGTTGTTGCAGATTTACTGTTTCATGCTAGATTCACTGTTGTTGCAGATTTTAATTTCTTTAATTATGTCTTAAACATGGTGGGTACAGTGAATGTAGCAGCATATTCAATTTAATACAATTTTCATAGTATAGATGCATTATTCAATTAACTAAAACAGTTTGTTGGCAGTTGCCACCTGCACTCATAAATCTAAAATCTGTGATTGCTTTGGCACTAAATTGATATTAAGCAAAACAGGTTGTTATTGGCTTCTTAGGTTTGGTTATGTGAAATAATATAAGTTTAGTTTTGTTCATTAAAGTGAAGGGAGATTGCAACTGTATATGACACAAATTGATGCGAAATACACGGGACAAGTATGAGACATCACATAGCATGTATTGTAAACATTGACATATATTTGCAGTGTTTTAAAACAGTGAATACACATAAATACACATAGCATTCATATGATTATTTTTTTAACTTAGATTATGTTTATTAACTTTATTTATTTTAGTAAAAGCTTGAATTCTTAAATAGATTAAGTTAATATAAATTAAGTGCAACAATTATTTAGCTATTTAATCAATTAATTGTTTGTCCTTTTTCACTCCACTTTTTTGAGGTAAGAAATAGCTTAAAGGATTCCTCTCCTGGTGCTTCCAATGTCCAAGAGAAGCGAGGAGGTAAAAATCCAGTTTGGGAATGGGAAAAAAAAGTACCCAATAAGCCCAATAAAGTGGAGTGTAATTTCTGTAAGAATGAATATGGGGGAGGCATTACCCGCTTGAAGAAACATTTAGGTCATGTCAGCGGGAATGTCAGAGGCTGTCTCCTGGTTCCAGATGACGTGAAGAAGAAAACTCTGATAATGCTAAGTAAAACTAGAGAAGTAAAGGAAGGGAAAGCAACAGAACTTCAAAATTTGTTAAAAGAAGTTCGTGTTGGGAAAGAAGAAGATGGGGAGACAACTCGAGAGGAGTTATCTTCTCGCAAAACAACAGGTCAATTTTTTTGCAAAACAACAGGATCGATGGATCAATTTGCTATTCGATCGGTCGAGCAAGCAGTAGAAGCAGCTCAAAGACAGCCTACCGTGCCATCAACCTCCAGAAAATAGGCCAGAGACGATGCAATTCGATACATTGCCAGGTTTTTTTTATGAAGGAGGGCTTGCATTCAATATTACTACGCAACCAGTTTTTATGCAGATGGTCTAAGCCATTGGCATGTATGGACCAAACTTACAGACTCCTAACCCATACGAGCTAAGCGAGACTTGCCTCCAAAGAGAGATCGAGGAGACAAATGCAACTTTTGAATCATTCAAATGGTGTTGCCGAACAAATGGCTGCACTTTAATGACTGATGCGTGGTCGGATCGGAAAGCGAAAAGTTTAATGAATATCGTTGTACATTGTCCGGCCGGTACAGCCTTCTTATTGTCTCAAGATGCATGTTCTGAGAGACACGATGACAGTTATATCACAAATTTGTGGAGAGGGGAATGAACGAGATTGGTGCGGAAAATGTTGTACAGATTGTGACAGATAATGCCTTGAACAATATGGCTGCATCAAACACATTGGCTCTGACGCATCCAAATATATTTTGGACACCTTGTGCAGCACATACAGTTAATCTGATGCTTGCGGATATTGGAAAGATTAAACATATCTGATGTGCAATTATGATGGGGAGATCAGTCTCCGTGTACATATACAGTCACACCAAATCTTTAGATATAATGAGGAAGACGATTGGTGGAGAGCTAATAAGGCCGGGTACAACTAGGTTTGCCACGGCATTTCTCTCTTTATTATTAATAAGAGAGGAGCTGCAACATATATTTATTTCTGATGACTGGATGGATTGCACTCTTTCCAGAACAGATACAGGTAAGAAGGTATTTATTTTAATTAATAAAAAAAATTATTTTATAATTTTAAATTATACGTTATTCATATTTTTTTAATACATTTTTTTATAAATGTTTAGGTTACAGAAATAATTGCTAGCAATAAATTTTGGAACAACACAAATATTGCCCTAAAAGTATTCACTCCACTAGTGAAAGTTTTACGTAGAATTGATGGGGACAAGGTCCCTTCAATGGGCTTTCTGTATGGTGACCTAGAGACTACTTAAGAGAAGATAAGAGATGCTCTAGGGGGTGAAGAGAAGAAATATCTTCCAATATGGAAGATTATTGATAGATGGGAGGAAAAACTTAAGGGTCCTCTGCATAGAGCTGGATATTTCTTGAACCCTTTATATTATTATGCGAAGCAGCCTGAGATTGATGCTGATGGGTCGTTCATGTCAGGCTTCGTTGACGTGATGCATAGATTCTATTCAAATGATCATGATAAAATTGATAAGATTGTACAACAGCTCCCAATGTATCAAAATCAAAATGGATCATTTGGAATGTCTTTTGCAAGGGCAGCAGTAAAGAGAATCATTAATTCCGGTATGCATTTCAATTTAAGAAATGCAAAATTCATTCTATTTTTAATTAAAGAAACTATTAAATAACTAATAACTATTTCTAAATATTCATTGCTAACTCAATGGTGACAATTCTACGGGACAGATGCTCCCGAATTGAGGATTATGATAATGAGGATCTTGAGCCTGACAACCAGTTCTTCGGGTTGTGAACGGAACTGGAGTACATTTGAGATGGTATTACAATTTTAACTTTTCTAATTAAATATTTCTTTCTCCCAAATAGATATGTTCTAAGTTCGTTTCATGTGATTATCTTTTATTTAGGTGCATACGAAGAAAAGAAATAGGCTAAGTTCCAAGAAATTGCATGACTTAGTTTTTGTCAAATTCAATGCAAGGCTCAAGAACAAATTTTCAATCCCAAACAGAGATTCACTAGTTGCATACAATGAAGAGGAAAAGGTCACCGAGTGGTTCATGTCTGAGAAAAAGAATGGCGATCCTTGTGAGACTAGTGATGATGAAGTCTTTCCTGGAGAACAATTGACTTTTCGACAGGTATTAATTGCTATGGGTGCTAATCCGAAGAAGAGAAAGAGTTGTAGAGTTAAGGCATGTAAGTCGAGTAGTAGAACTTCAAAGGGAAAAGTATCATCATCTTCAAAGTCTAAGCAGCGGCACGCATCAGATGATGACGATGAGAAAGAAGTTGACACATCATCATCAGATTCGTCATCAAATGATGAGGAAGGCATGCCATCAAATGAACCAGTCGACTCTAAATCTAGCTAGAAAATATGTTGTAAAGACTGATATTTAAAGTTTCTAGTAGTTTCAAATAAACTCATTTAAAAGACAATATTGTAATTTTATAAATTATATCACTTATGTATTGTAGAAATACTTTTCTTTTATCTTGAAAACTTATTTTTCTTAATTTTATGATTGTATTTCGCTCTGTGCATATGCGAACGTTCTAAACGGTATCTGCAAATTCGTAAGTTGAATATAAATAAACCAATATAATTACTATAAACTCATTTTATGTGTTTTATTATGTTCTATGTAGCCAATTATATGATTATTCTTTAACTGGTATGACACCGATATGACACTCCGGTATTTAGGGTCATATCGCGATATCCCACCCGGTATCCGGTAATCGGTATGTAATTTGGCTGATCGGTACGAGACCGGTATCCGATATGTAGAACACTGATTCTATATAGCTACTACTATAGGATTGATTCACTATAAGTTGTGTTTCAATCTTACCACGATCTCTTTATCTACTAGTGATTTCTCTTCTACTATTGCTCCTATGTCTAGTGTGATAGGAACTATATTTCAATGCACACTTGTCACAATTGTGAAATTAAATAGAAATAATTATTTGTTATCAGCTCAATTTTTTCATGTATTTGTTGGTGCTTAAAGTAAGGTTGAGCATCTTCTTGATGGTCCACCAGATGTTAAGGATCCGTCCTATCCTGATTGGTTCGCTCATGATTGCTATTTTATTACTTAGGCTACCTAACAATATGGAGAAGGTCAATTCTGCTGTCATGTTTTTGAAGAATGCTAAGAAATTCTATGGTAATGAAAAAAATGTCCCTAGGATTTTTGAAATTTATGAGTATTTGTTCACTCTTCAATAGGGAGAGATGTACGTTCCTGCTTTACTACTCGGCACCTCGAGGTATCTTGGATGAGCTTGATGTTCTCCAACTTTTGGTGACCGATTTGAATATTGCTGGAGTATCAACATCATTTTGTTGTTGCCAAGTTCCTATTTGGACTGGATTCTTCCTTGCTTATCCAGGTGGTCTAGATTTCTCATGCTTATCTCAACTAACTTCACATCTCTAGTACACTATTGTTATGCTTCTCATGTTTTCTTTTCAGGTATGGATGCTTATATTACCTGATCTAATCGACTATGAATTATAAATTCTAGATCTTCTTCCTATATGATAGGTATTATAGACAACTTTTGATTCACATCTTTATTTCAGATAAGTACCCTCCAGTTTATATTGTTGATGGTTCTTCTCCTGTGGTTGTGATGGAGTAGTTCACGCTATCACTTCATTTACTTCTTAAAGATTTTTTTCCCTAAATTTCCTATTAGCTTTTTATCTATCTATCAATCAAATTAATACACATAACAACTGTTATGTGACTTTCTTTGTTTCCTACCACATCTTTCAAACTTCTGGACTGGGATGAAGATTGGTACAGATCGTGAGTTACGAGGGATGTACTCTTTGGATGACAGGAATTCACCCATAGGTTTCCTTGTAGGTTCTTTTGATTTCCCTTTATGGTGGTACGAGTGTCTTGGAAATCCCTCGCTATATTTTGCCTGCTGCGTCTACATATATAGGTTAAGAATGAGTCTTCTGAGCTCAGTAAACATGATCGTGCCTCATAACTTAGTAGAGTCATACCTTTTGAATTAGTTCATTCAAATGTCTGGAGTTCTTATCATTTTTCCTCTTTTAAGGGTTTCATGTATTTTTTTTTTTTTTTTGTGGATGATTTCTCTCGCATGACATGATTGTACCTATTAAAAGAGAGGTTTGATATTCCTCGCACTATTGAACTCTTTTGTAAAGAAATAAAAACTCAATTTTCTATGTTTATTCGTATTTTTCTTTCTAATATCGTTATGGAGTATATGAAGTCTGATTTTTTCCTTTTTTATGCTGATAATGGAATTAGTCATCAAACGTCTTGTTCACACACATCCCATTACAGTGGTGTTGCTTGACGAAAATATACACATACGAGATGTTGCTCGTACTTTGATGAATCACATCTATGTTCAAAATATTTGTGGTCAGATGCTTTTTTTTTTTTTGTATATCACTTGATTAATAGGATGTTCTCTTATGTTTTGTGTGGTAGAAGTCTTTTTCTGTCTTTATCGTAATAAAGACATGTTCCCTCTTTCACCTCAAGTTTTTTGGGTGTACATATTTTATTCAGGACTGGACACCTGGTTTGGATAAGTTGTCTTTCTGATCTATCAAATGCGTGTTTGTAGGCTACTCTAGCATGCAAAAAGGGGATACATTTTATGATCTTGTATTTTGGAAGTATTTTGTCTATGTTGTCACATTTTTTTGAGTCTGTTACGTATTTTGCTTCATCATTATCTAAAGGATAATTGCTTCCTTCTCTCCCTATGCCTTTACTAGTGCCTACTACAGGTGATGAGAAGGTGTTGGTACCTGGTAAAGGGGTTGAAAAGATGCTTTTATTGAAATCGCTATTGGTATTTTCTTGTTGTCTGAAAGTGCTTCCTTCGGTCTTGCAACCAGTTGCTCTATCTCTGGCTGAAGGTTCTACACACGAGCAACCTTCATCACATTCTGACCTTGATCTTTCCATTATTATTCGAAAGGGTATATATTCTTTTATCTATTTTTCAATTTGTTTCTTATGATAAACTTACCCTTTGATTTCACCACTTCGCCTTGTCCTTGTCTTCGGTCTCTATACCCATATCATTTTAAGAGACTATGCTAGTAGTAGCATGAGAATAAGCTATGGATGAGGACCTGGGATTTCATCGGATGCTTTCATTGTTGATTATCGTTGGACGTGCATTGTGAAATTATAAAGCTTGTCCTATCGAAAAAGGTTTTTCTCAATCATATGGCATAGATTATTTTGAGACCTCTTCTATGGCTCGTCTCAACTTCATATGCAGCATCTTCTCCCTTGTCAATTTGGATTGTCCTATGTTCTATTTAGATGTTAAAAATGTTTTCTCATATGGTGATATGCATGAGGAGGTTTATATGGAGCAATTGCTGGGTATGTTGCTCGAGGGGAGAATGTGGCTTGTAAACTCAAGAAAATAATTTATGGATTCATGCAGAGTCCTCGGATCTGGTTTGAGAAGTTTCCAACAATTAATGCTATTGGTTTTTGCTGGTGTCACTATGATAACTTAGTGTTTCTTCGGCATACTATCTGGCATTGTTCTTCTTGCTATTTATGTGGATGCTATTCTATCAATTGAGAGTGATACATGAGTCTTGATAGAGACAAAGAACTATCTCAAGCAATACTTTGTGACTAAAGACACGGGAAAGCCAAAGTACTTTTTTCGGATTGAAGTTGCGTATAAAAAATATGTATTGCTTTTTCAAAGAAAGTACATGCTAAACTTCTTGGAAAAGACTCATTTACTTGGATACAAGCTTGCTAGTATTCTAATGCAGTCAGATGTGGAATTTTAGAGTAAAGATAGTGCAGTATATGAGAATGTCAAGCCGTATAGGAGAATGATTGAGAAATTGTTCTATCTAACAGTTATTATGCCCGAGATTTCCTTTGCTATTGACTTGCTGAATCAATTTATATATAAGCCGAGCATATCACTGAAAAGCTGCTTTGAAGATTAGTTATATTGCATCTGTTGGGGTAATCATGTGACATTGAGTAAGCAACATGATGTAGTGTCTTGATTGAGTGCTGAAACAGAGTATTGAGCTATGGCACATACTGTGTGCAAACTACTATGTCTGTGTGTGAACTATTATTGGCTTACTGAGTCAATTCATATATAAGCCAAGTGATATTCACTGGAAAGCTATTTTGAGGTTTGGTTACGTCACATTTGTTGGGGATAATTATGTGACATGATGGAGCAAGAAACATGATGAAGTATCTCAATTGCGTGCTGAACTAGAGTATCGAGGTATGGCACATACTGTGTGTGAACTACTAGTTTTAAAGGACTTGCTTGCTGACTAAGTTTGGTTTTAAGCCAAAGGGTCATGTGCCCATGCATTGTGGTAATCAATCTTCTAACCATATTGCTCAAAATCTATTTTTTCATGATCCTACAAAACATGTAGAAGTCATCTGATTCGAGATGTTGTGATGAACATGATTTATACTCCATGTACTCCATCAAAGTAGTTGGCTGATATTCTTGACTAAAATTATAGCACTGACAGTATTATCTAGTTTGTGTAACAAGTTGTGCATGATTATCTATGCTCTAACTTGAGGAGGAATGTTTGATTAGTCCATTTTGGGTAAATATCCTTATTGGGTATAGACTTGCCTTGGATACTATTATCTTGTATCTTTGTACTAGTGTACAATAATATGTAGCTGACTATTTTCGTAACAATATAGATCGATACATAAATATGCATTCTATTGTTCTTCATTTATGCTCTCCTTTTGGTGTGTTGATGTACATTCATCATCATCAGTATCACTTTTCCCAAATGTGGTCAGATGTGGATCAAGGCTCCATGAAAAGATTGATAAAGTTTTTCAGCCGACGATCAGTCTAACATCAATCCTCTCTCAACTATCTTGTTTAAGAAATCTTGAACTATGGACAGGAAGAGGCTGGCAATAATCCTAATAAAAGGTATCCTCCAAATTCTCCGAGACCGAGGAGAAAGTCTAGGAGAGCTGGAAATATGAGAGATTTGCTATGGGGAGTTGCATCCAACTCTCTGAGGCACAGATAAAGCCATGAACCAGACTGAATACATTCTCACGGCTCTTTATTTAATACACATACTACACTTGTTAGAGACTAGTTAGTTTTAAAACATGCGATAGGTCATGTTCAGGATCACAGCCTCAGGAAATCTGAATATCCCTGTATTTTCTCACGAAACGTGCTGATTTATTTCTTGGACCCCACTCTCCCTTCGTTTCTGAAATCCATTTTTTTACCATCCTATCCTTCCTGTTACTAATCATCCATGTCTTCTTTGGAAAACTAACCCGTAATATAAAGTTGTAGTGTTGATGATTCGTTAAAGATTTTGTCAACATCCCTATAATATAAGCTATAATAGAGATATATGGTTTGAAGACAATTGTTTCCATTAGATTCCTTCCAATATAGCTGATTTACTATTATCTTAACATGGTTGGTTACTTGATTTGCCTGATTATTTACACTGAAATTCTACATAGAATTAGAGACTTACGTAATTTTTGTTTCTATTGTGATGTAAGCTGCCTACAACTCGAGCAAAATCACCAAAACTTGGACGTAGGAAGAGTTGCAGTGATACTACTGATCCTTCTCCAGGAGAGAACAAGAACAATAACGGAGCATGTGTCCGAGCAACACGTCACAGTCTGGGTAGCTACAAGGTTGGCAATAAGCTGCAGAGCAATGCGAAGAATGGAAGTCCTGTTTTGAAAGATAAAGAAGGGTCCAAATTGGTGAGGGAGGGCAACAAGTCCCTTCCTCGCAAGGTAACTGAGCAGATGAATGCCGATATAAGCGTGCAGTCTTGACACCTATTGAGCTAATCTTATTTTCCTTTTAAAGGTATTACTCTTGTAATCTTACATCACAGAGATGACAGCATTAATTTCTTTCTCCCAAATACTTGGTTTTGGAAGAAGCTATCTATTGTTGCGAGAACCTGTTGCTAGGATTTGTGTGATGTAGGATGGTGTAAATTTTGTAAGTTATATCGAAGTTTGAATGTAACTGAACTATCACTGCGTGAATGATTGTTTTCTGCTGTTGTGACTTTTGGCCTTGACATGGGGTTGTGAGCCTCAGTCGTTCTACTGCACTTGAGCTTTATTTTGCCATTATGGGCCTGTATTTCAATTTAGCTCTCTGGCTCTATGCCTTGGAGATGAATGCATTCCCTATATCAAATCTTATGTCAATCTTCGTCCTTTTTGTGGTAAAAGGACATTTCTTATGTTATGATTCTTTTGTTTCTTATTTGCTTTATTTAGTGACTAAAAGTTGATGTCACTAGCTTCATGAGCTTAAACTTTGTGTTTTATTTATTTTTTGGATGAATCTTTAAATTAAAACCAGTTTTTTGACAGTTTGCTGGGGTGGCCACAGAAGAAGAGTAATGTAAATGTCGCAGGTTCAGCATTTAGAACGGACATTGCTAACATGCGACTACGAGTGCGAGGGCCAGTATGGATTGCATATGAATAGTTCTTTAATGGATATTATTGGTATCTAATTGGAGTGTGGACTGTGAATATCCTCTGTATGCTTAACTTCGTATGCTGTGTAGGTTGCTGCGTTTGCTGCTTGCAGCGAGTGTACCGTTTGACTTGTATGTATGTACCAGCATATGCCCAGGGCTTGATGGGTGGATCTATTGTGTTTGTGCACACATGCCTCCTATCACCAATTATATCGTAGATGGAGGTATGTCTGTCGGTAGGGTCGCCTGTATATAACAAGTGAGTGAAGTTATGCTACAATTTGCAGCACTACTAATATGTGATGAACCAATAAAAGGAAGTGTTTATAAAGAAAGTTCTAGAAACGGAAGATGTGCCTTTGCTAGCACGGTGAAAATTATCGTAGTACTTTGGCTGCTTCTGAATGTTGTGTACGTAAATGGCCACACAACAACATGAGTGGCCTCTGGGCTCTTAGACAGTTATTCTCCTTTTTCTTCAGGCGCATAGACACAGTTATTGTCCTTTTTATTCTTTATGTAGTAGTTGATGTCATCTGCTGCGAATAGCCCGCATGTTATTTACACCTGCGTTGTATTAGCTACAAAAATGATAATTCAACAAAAATGATAATTGAAACCGTAACAGTTCGCTTTGTAGATTCCTCAATTTATCTGCTTCCCTACAGCATTTTCTGCTTTCAGTGTAGATTTTTCGTCTCGCTGCTTTTTTCACCGGTTTCATCATCACCATCATTTGTCCACTCTGCATACCAAATTCTCTGTGTAAGATTACTGTATGAATGATTCATGACACACTGGCTTCATAGTTAGGCACGCTAGCTGTATGTATTGGTGGCAGGTGCAGCGTTGAGTGGATTTTAGGCACATGATCAGGAAATAGTGATGAACAAGCATTAGATGTTGGAATACTTGGACTACAAGATTGTTTCTTGAGGTAAACATATGACAGCTTGTAACAATACTGACATGAAAAAAGAGAGCGAAAAAAAAAAAAGAAAAAAAAAAAAGAAAGAGAAGGTTCTCTCTATTGAGGGTTGGTATGCAGTATCATATTCCTGCACTGCACCTTGTGCTGAATCAGTCAGGTCTGCAGCAACTCACATAACTTCATCAATGAATTGGACCGCCCAAACCCCAATTGCAACACCGGTCAAAGCCCTAATGAGCCGGAGATATCCAATGCCCAAGATTATAAGCATTGTAGCTGGCTACAAGCTGAGCACTGAATGATGTAATGCTCACAGTTGATACTTTCTCACCACAAACATTTGCAGCCTGTCACAAGCCAGCACCAGCACATAATGCCCCTAATCTCTATACCAAGTACCAACGCCAAAAGGTGCATAATTCAATCTCACTCCCCTTCTGACAAAATTCCCATTAGCCCTGATTACTTCCTTTATCTTTTTTATCACTTACACTCTCACTCGCTACACTGAAGACTTTGTCAGAGGCCCTTTGCCTTGGTGTTGCTTGGGACTTAAGCTTGGAATCACAACTTGGCTTCCACATTTTATCGAGGTTCTCCCCCATCCCACCCCTTTTCCCAAGTGGGAAGAAAAAGAGAAATCCTTTGCTTGAGAATAAAACACAATGTCAAGATCCCTTAACCAAGTCAGAACCTTAAAGAAAGAATAAGAGGAGTTTGATTAATAAGCTTAATCATGCCCGTGAATATAATCATCATATCCCTTCCCTTTCTAATACCCCCATGAAACTATAAACTAATGCCCGTAAGAAGTCTATGAAAAATTTACCTTATCCACCTTTTCGATTTAATTGGAAGACAACGTTGCGCCACGACATGATATGGTGATTATAAAACTCTATTCTCATATTCATAGTGCTCAAGTAGTACGTGTGTTATTGTCAGTGAGCTCAGTGAATCTGAAGCTAACTGCAACTATGCCCACTAACTCAAAATAAACCCGATATAGTATTATTAGGGTTTATATTACTAGCTATATCCAATCTCATTCGAACAATATCTGATCCAGTACACGAACAAGTCTTGGGGACGGTCTTAAAGCTATGAGGGATGTTGTTTGGTTGCAGTTAGCGCTACATCTAACCCGACCCGTTAGCATTCTCGCGACAATGTGGGATGCTATAAGAAGGCTATAGGTTGACCTTAACTCGGCATCTAACACGGCTTTTAGAAACGAGTTACTTAGATTATCATTCATGAGACCAAAAAGTCTCATGGCACTCTCTAAAATTAATGATCTATACTTTGCCATTTGTTTACTTAGCCTTTTCCTTTGGACTAATAAGCCTACCTCATATAATAGCCATCAAGTGCGAAAGGCATGTTGAAAGTGACCTTCATTTCATTTAAGACTCAACAAAGAATTTCCTTCTCTCTCTCTCTCTCTCTCTCTCTCTCTCTCTATACACGTATATAAATCCTCTTCAAAAGATATATTGCATGGGCCTCTCTCTTTTGTTCTCTCTCTCTCTCTCTCTCCCCCCCTCCCTCCCTCCCTCTATCTTCTCATTCATGATAGTTGAGGGGATTGTTGTCTGGTTCGAAGTCTTTCACATGAAAGAGCACATCACTGATCCTCGAACCCCATCAATGAGAACGATTTCGGACCAGGCTTCATTCCCCCTAACTCATGGAATCAACCAACATTAAAGAGATGAACATACACATGAATATCAAACTCGAGCAAACAAGTAAGTTATTCCTCCTTTAAAGAATTTTTTGTCTTTATCATTAGCAAGATATAATAATTTTTGAATTATTGATTTTGTTATTCGCCATTTAGGTGTAAACATAGATAAGAAGATGGCCATTTCTTCAACATTTGAGTGAATTTATTTATTTGTGCGTATATTTTTATTTTGACACTAGAGTTTGATTGGTAGTTGTAAGTGAGAATATTTGGTGAGAGTGAGAGCTTTTTTCACTTTGTTACCGGTACCTAACAAAGGAGGTAGATTCTTTCTTTTGAGTGTCCACACTTCAAAGGTTCTCTTATGCACTGCTATGATATCAATACTGTTTCAAGATTAGAAATTTGATGCTTCCTTTGTTTCCTTTTTGTTTCAGTGTCACGTGGATCTGATCACCTCCTTAAAATGCATAGATCTAGAAAATCCCAGTCTGATTTAACCCACAGCCCTTTCACCAATATTTATTATGTTCGTAAATTTGAAAGCTAGCGTTTGCTTGAAGAAATACCTTGATAAATATAGAAATAATTAACACAAGATACAGGTTTTCTAATTCATTGATAACTTCTGGCCACTTTTAGAAGGAAAAAAGGCTTATGATGATGATGATTCCATGACTTCATGCAAACGCATCTTACATTCTATGTGAGATGTATATATAATTCATAACAACAATCGTATCACCAGAAAATCCATTATATCTATCTCCATAATATAGAATCAGCCAAAACCCCAGGTTCAGATGGGTTTCTCCTATTTTTCTTTAAGATTTTCTGAAGAGAGATAAGAGGAGACCTAATTTGGCTTCTGCAGAAAGTTTTTAGGGAGGAGGCTCGTTCGGATAGGATCAACTTCTCCATGATTATATTGATTCCTATGAGGGCCTCATTAGAAAAAAAATGGGGATTATAAGCCGATTGCGCTGTTAAATAGCTCATTGAAGATTATTTACAAAGTTCTGGCTATTAGGCTTACATCGAAACTGAAATTACTAATAGATGATTACCAAACATGTTTCATTGCGGAGAGAAACATTTTGGAAGGCGTGGCAACGGCCCTCGAGGTGATCCATCATTGTGAGAGGAGGAGAAGCAATAGATATCTATAAAAGTTGGATTTCAAAACGGTATATGATATAGCAGACTGGAATTGTTTATAAGAGACCCTGTGCCTAAGGGGTTTTGGAGAGAAGTGGTTAGCATGGATAGGCATGTGACTTGGATTAGCTAAAACCCAAATTCTTATAAACAGACATGTGGGTAAAGAGATAGTATTTAAAAAGGTTTAACACAAGGGGACCTCTTTTTCCCCTCTTATTTGTCCTACTTGCGCGGATGGTCTAAATCATATGCTAAGAGGGCTGGAGGAAAGGGGGTTGATCAGGGGTTGGCAGGAGCTAAATCTGTCTCATTTATTAACCTCCAATATGCAGACGATAGCTTAATTTTTGGAAAAGGAGAGGTTAGAGAAGCGAGAAATATCAAATTGGCTTTATGTTGTTTTGAGATATGGTCGGATCTGAAGATCAACTTCCTAAAAAGCTTCTTGATATGACTTGGGGAGAAAAACCTATCAATGATCCTCATCCTCAATATTCTTAGGTGTAAGGAGGAAAATTTTCTCATCGAATATTTAGGCATCCCGATTAAACCTGGTAGACTAACAATGCACAAACGGACTCTGTTTATCGATTCTATGGAAAGCAAGCTGGAGGGTTGGAGAGGTAGGATGCAGTCCTCAGGAGTAGAGTGGTGTTGCTGAATTTAATATTCTCATCGATCCCGCTTTATTACATATCTTTTTCATCTTACCAGAGTGGATGAGGAACATTATTGATCATATTAAGAAGCGATTTATTTAGAATGGGATAGCAATGAATGGCAACAAATACCATTTATTATAATGGGATCAGAAATGCAGACCGAAAGAGGAGGAAGACCGAAAGAGTGTTGGACCCAACGACGTTTAATCTGGCACTGGCCAAATGGTGGTGGCATTTGCTGACAAGACCAGGGCATTCATTCCTAAAGCTGTTGACATGTAAATATCAATCCAAAAATGAGTCTTGTATGCCAACCACAAAAATTCTTCTGACATTTCAGATTTTTTGAAGGGTTTGTTCGTTTCTAAAGTATTAGTTTGGCTAGTTTAATGCACAAACTAGGAGATAGGAATAAGGCCTCATTTTGGTACAATAGATGGTACACAGAGATCCCCTTAAAATAACTCTTTTCGGAGGCTTTTGAAGTGGCAAGAAATAAGGAAGCTCTAGTCAAGGAGCACTAGGGAAGGGCAAGATAGAGGATACAGACGAACTCGCCCGATAATCGTCGAGTGAAGGGGCAATTGGGAGAGATACGACATATCCTAAGGGATACTGCCCCATCTAACTCTGAGGAGGATAAAGTTGTCTGATGATGGAATAATGGTGGAAGTTTCTCAGTTAAATCGGCGTATCATTGCTTTATTGATGGGGGATTAGCCTTGACAGAAGCAAAATCTATCTGGTCCACCAAGTGTCCACCTAGAGTTAGAGTCTTTTTATGGTTAATAAGCAAACAGGCTCTCCTAACTTCGCCGGTCTTACAAAAACGGAGTTGGATAGGACCAAACGTGCATGCTCTGTCTACAGGAAGATGAGTCTGTGAATCATATTATATTAGAATGTGGTTTCACCAATGAGCTGTGGGAATGAACTGCTGAAACGTTACGGATACTTGTAAATATGGCTAAGAAGGATGATATTTTGAATAGAATAAATTACAAAATATCACTTGGTAGGACTTTAGGTGGAATATATGGAAGGAATTAATCCCCCTACTCATTCTCATTATACATGCATGCAACTAATAGTTCATGATTTTTTACTTTGGACAGCCATCCATTCAGATGAAGAGATGCTACAGATCTCGGGTGGATTATCGGAGGATGATCGTAACAATAGACATTCATCTCCAGAGTAGTATTCCGAAGTTGAGTTAGAGACTGGGGATACTTGCACTACAGTGTGACTTTTTTGTAGCTAGGGGTGCGCTACGATGTATTTTGTACTTTTGGATTTTTTTTTTAACTTTCTTTCGTCTATATAACTTAACTTATGGGTATTTAAAACCAAAGACTTCTTATGTTCTATTATGATTTCATTAATGGAACACGGAGGGATTACCCGTCGTCTTTTGCCCAAAAAAAAAAAGTTTGTGTACTTATTTCAAAGTTGGTTCATTTTTATAATTTCTTCATCACAACTAGCATTGCTTCCTACATTATCTTACACTGATAAAATCAAATGTCAACAATAACATTATCATCTTTGTCATCTTTTTCTTCTCCCCAATAGCTAGTGTTACCAGAAAGGTCTTCTAGGTATTTGACAATACATATCATCTAAATTAGCAAAAACTAAAAGTCATTTGTAAGTGTTTCTAACTAAAACTAAAGCTTGAAATGTCCAAATGAACAGTACTGAATTCTACAGTTGCCACCGGCCGCGTAGTTTCATTATATAGTTTCTATTTATGCTTTTCAATAAATAATCGATTTAAAAATATCTAGTTAATGAAATATGAAGGCACTATTGCTTAATATGTTTATTCTTGTAAGTACGTTATTTTATTTTCCTGGTAAAAGTAGAATGATAGCATTAAGATGTGAACCAGAGCAACTGGCAGATCTGCCTTGTTTCATCATTAGACTTCTGGTGAAAGGCCTTGGGAGCATTTGAGTGGAAGTTAGAACACTGTTGATTTTTTTGGTGGTCCATTGGTTAGAAAATGGGGCAAGAGTGGGGTCCAATCAACCATTGGTCACATAGAAGCCCATCATGTTTTTTTTTTTTTTTTTTTTGAGCAAAAACGGCGGGTAGAAGCCTTCCGCATTCCATTAACAAGTTGATAATAGAACTATAAAAGTTCAAAGTAAAAGTACATAGATGCAAATATAAAAACTAATCTAGGAGAAAGTAGAGAAATAGTACAGATAAGTGGTCAAATGACAACAACAGAATCTAAAACAGTATATCACCAGCTCCACATGATATACTCTTCTGAATAATCACCATAAGGTTCCCAGAAACCGATGATCAAGTCTAGGCCGGAGATGGAGGAATATCACTGATTTCATCTCCAGACATCCCACCTGAAAGCCGAATCCTCTCCTCGTCCGAAAATATATGTCCAAAAAAGGACATCATGAATAATTGTACGTATGCATGAGTGTGAAGAAGCCCATCATTTTTACTGCATGAAAAGATTGGGTGGGACCCATGGCAATGATGGTCCCATAGACCCTGGTTTTGTATGTAATTACAATGTAATAATAATCAAATAAATGGAGACAATTAAATCAATCCCCAAAAAAGAAAAAAGAAATCAAAGTTGAAGGGGTCTATCTTCTCTTTAGACCATAGGAGGTATCAAAATAGTAGTAAAATAAAATATTATTAGTAAGTTGTAAAATGTAATTTAATAACATATTTTAATAATCTTTTAATGAAGATTAAAAAACTCAGCAATATCATATGTATAATATCTTAGTATTTTAAGACTATTTTATGGAAACTATATCAGACATGTTAAGATCGGATACAATATTTATTATTTGTATCGGTATCGAACCAATTTTTACGAACATTGCTTCTAATGGAATCAAAATAACAAAATTATTAAGGTATGGGCAACCACAGTCTTCAGTCAAAAGGGAGACTACGCAATAGTCTCTCTTATGAACAAGACAAATAGAATTTGTAGACCAGTCAAAAAAAGGGGTTTCAAACAAACTTGAGTAGTATTGTGACAGAAAGCAAAATGGAAGATGGGATAGGAGAGGAGTTGGACTAAGAAAAGCCCACCTAAAAAAACAAAATATCATTCCAAGTTTGAAGAAATGATCTTTTTCTTCCTCATCTTTCTACTACCCTTTTTGACTTGCCTTTAAAGGAAAAAAAAAAAAAAAATCTTTGGATTCTCAAGTGTGAACTGATCCTCACAGAGCCATCTCCATTAATATAACTACTGCTCTAGAACAAATTTTTGTTCCCCCATAGATCTTGTTCATAATGAGCTAATGCCAAAGTACACCCAGTAAGTACAGTTGCCACTAACAACATCATCATCTAATCCTGACGTCTTCAAATGGATATCATGGGCAAGCATTAACACAACAAATAATTAGCAGAAACTTAGTAATTTAGACTAGATCACAACCTCATTAGCAGAAACTTGCAGTAATTTTGTGCTTATATTTTACTTGTGCAGTTTAATGTAAATGATATTTATTTCGTTTTCTAGCTAGTATTTCAATCCTGAAAATAAAATATCACAATAATTAATGTACATTTTCTAGATCATTGATGCTACGATCCAATGCTATATATATAAGGCAGTCTTATGCGAACTTGATCATACTTATTTTTAAACTCTTCTTGGTTCTCCCCTGGCCCTCCACCATATTACTGCATTTTCCTTGTATAGGTATCTATATATTCTTCTGATAATTTTAAATTCATGCACTGAGGGTGTCAAGTTTGGTCAAGGTTAAACTCTCAGCACAACAATGGGGAATTATATATGTTCACCAAAATCTTGAGGCACAACATTATAATAAGGTTGAATTCAGTAAAAGGAGTTCGCCTCCCTGGCATCTTTATAGTATGTTCACATAACAAGTTTGGCGCTATGGATAAAATACTGCTTAGGCGGTGAGTAAACTAGCAGTTAACAGTTTATGACATTGTTGAGAGCTCACACAATATGCAAGAGGTTGCAGGAGCTATATATATTTGTGTGCTCGTGATGCAAAACTTTAAACTAGTATAGTAGGAAATAAGTAATCATATCATCATTGAACATTTTTTTAACAGATTATGAAGATACAAAACGTAAATCAAAGTCGGGAAAGTCCAAAGAGAGAGTAAAGCGAGTTTCTTGCGCTAACAATTAACATAATGAATTAACATAATGTGCACAATTCAGGGAAGTAATACAAACAGTTCAGATTTTATACCCTTTTAAGTATTACTAGAATGTATAGAATAGAGAAGATGAGGATATGATACAGAACATAAAGAAACGTCATTAATAGAAAATAAGTGCAGTAAAGATGTGTATGTTTCGCTGGATATGCTGTAACACTATAAGAGATAATGTGAGAAATGAGGAAATTTATGTTAAGGTAGGCGTAGCCCCCATCAAAGAGAAGATGTGAGAAAATCGCTTGCAATGGTTTGGTCATGTGCACATCGAACTGGTGCATTTGCACATGACCAAACCATTGCATATGGATTATAAAGGCTTTAAGTGAATACATATTGCTCGATGTGAATAAATGAAGAAAGATCAACTATATTGAAATTCAAATTTGGTTTCTATATCTTTTTGGATTGCTATTTAAATTTGGTTTTCATACCTTTTGGGATTTCATCTTTAATTAAGATAGTAATCTTATTAGAATTAATCTTGGACTTTCCTACTATGAGTAGGAATATGACTTTTAATCCCCTATAAAAAAAAAAGCCCCAACAAGACCTTCTTTCCTAAACAAAAAAAGTAAGAGGGCAAAACAGGAGAGAAAATGAAAAAACAGAGAAAGAAAGAGAAAAAAGTTCAACTAAGAGAATTTGGAGCACCTTCGAGATTTTAATGTCGTTCAAGCCAAAAGTTTAGATTTATCATAGATCAAGGCCAAAGTGAGTCGAACTCACTGATAAATATGCTAATATTACATTTTATTTTCTATATTTTATATTTTATTTGTTGACTCATGTGTTATGTTCAATATATAATTCAAATTCAGTTTTATAACTTACTATAAACATGCTATTAATTATACTTTATGTTTTATATTTTCTATTTTATTTAATTAAAAATTGAATTATGTACTTGAAACTCTGAACACTGAAACAATATATGATAAAACACCAACCTTTTATAATATGTGATTGAATATAGATTATTAATTACTGTACTGTTATATTATTCCTTAATATTACTGTAATTATTACTGAACACTGAATTTTAATGATTATCACAAATTTATATATTGAACTGAATTTACTAAAATTGACAATTGATACTGAAATTTACATACACTGGATTTAGGGAGAAATTGAGAATTCATATGATTTGAAGGTTGAACGTAACTACGCCATTATTTTTCTTTTTGGGAGGAACAGGATAAACTCTGATAAAAACTGTCACTATTTTTCTTTTTGGGAGGATCGGGATAAAATTCGATCAAATTACTATTTCGTTTTTCCGGTGGTATACGGAAATGCCATATCTTTCTAAATTTTTAAATACCGTAATTAAAAAATGTTAATTGAAAGACAAATTGATAAGCCATATAATATGTTTAAAAGTAAGATTTTCTATCGTTTTAGTTGTACATAACTTTTTATATTATAAAAATATCATTGTTTTCCCATATTTTGTTATATATCATTAGATCGCTTTATTGACAATCCAGATTATGCATGACTAGACGCAAATTGTTAGTTAGTCGTAGACCTGTCGAAAACAGAGTAGGACATAATGTATTTTCAAGAGCAGGCTAAGCTATCAAATATACAACACCTTTAGTAGATATTTTTTTATAAAAAAAATATAATTAGTACATATGACTACATTTTATTAATGTAAGGAAATAGAATTTATTATAAATTTGACTGAAAATTTTATTGTTTATTTTTATTTTTTGTCCACATTTATGCTGTAGTATGACTATAATATTTACTGAGATTTGTCGAGTTATCATTCGATGCCGAAAGCTTCAGCTATCCACACTACGAAAAGTTGGGCATTGAAATCTAATTAATCCAGCATGATTCTCTTTTGCTTCGTATAGCCTACTTCATATACTTGAAATAATTTTTACTTTTTCTGTATCAATTTATTAGTATTGATCGTACTAGTTCGGGATGCCGAATATTGATATTGATCTAATGCTAAGTAAACTTGGCATATGTATGAATTCACAAATTTGATAGACACATTCGTCTCATTATTATAGACTTATGATAATATTTTTGTATTTTTTAATTATCAAATTTAGATTCATTAAAAATATATTATTTAAAATTATGGGTCCCACTGTGACCATGACTAGATATTTGACTTTGGCCTTTAACAATTTTTTTAGATGTAACACATATTTTTATCATTTTCCATTCAAGCATACTTTTATCATAATTATATGTATATCTTAACATTATATATATATATATATATATATATATATATATATATATATATATATATATATATATATATATATATATATATATATATATATATATATATACACTATCAAAACAAAGTCAAAACCTTACCAAACACTTCATCGTGTTTATCCTTTGACCAAGCATGGTATGACATCCTCTAGCCCCATGCCTCATTTATCTATTATATATTTTACTCCATATCTTTTCATTTCTTCTTCTCATCATTTATTTTCTCTCCTTTATTTTTCATACTTCTTTCTCATTTTATTCTAACTCTCAAGAAAAAGAAAAAGAAAAGAGAAGGAGAAAAGAAGAAAAAGTATCTTAGCCTCAATAGGCTTACCTCTCTTAACCCAGCCAGGCAAGTAACTCCACATTCTTTTTTAATTAAAACTAGTTTAAATTGAAGGATTGGAAATTAGATATTTATACTTAAATAGATATGTTATTGAATGAGTCATGCTAAAAATTAAATCTAATTTGTCTAATTTTTCCAAGTTCTAATTATGAAAATTAATCTTTATCTTCACTTTAAGAACATACTTATATGCTTATATTACTTTGTTTACTTCCTATATTAATATAAAATTAAGGCATGCATATGATAGTTATGTTTTATACTAAATAAATTATCATGAGAAAAATTATACTAAAAATAGTTACTTTATTATTTAGAATTTTTATCGATAACTTTTAGAGGTAAGTCATACATGCTCATCTTGCATGAAACCTAGTTTAACATTAGGATTTAAACTCGTGTTTGCTTACATTTTAGTAGGATGGTTAGTGAATAAATAAAATTAAAATAATAATAATGCCAACTTTTCTTCTATTGAGAGTTAATGATCGTGATCAATTAATACTATGTTAAGATTTAAATATAATTTGTATGATATAGATGTTGGTGGTGAAAATTTTTGATTAAAGAAAAATACCCCGCAAAATGCAGAGCTAACTCCGTAACTCCACGTCTGGCAAGAAAATTAGTCTCGTGTTGTGTAAAACGCAGAGCTAAGTCTATAGGTCCGCATTCAGAGTATTTAACTCCGTGTGATCATATTCTTGAATTCTAAACTGATTGTGATTGAGATTTGAGCTTATTTAATACCCAAATTGAGTCCAATCAGAATCCTAAATTGATTGTGATTGAGATTTGCGCTTATCCAATACCCAAATTGAGTCTAATCAGAATTCAAATTCAAGAGATTTTAAATCAAGACTAAGATATTTGATTAGAATTTTTAATGAATACAAAAACCTTCTATTCCTATTCCTATGAAAATCTTCTATTCAGATTCCTATAGAAACCTTCTATTCATATTCCTATGGAAATTTTCTATTCTTATTCCTATGAAAACCTTCTATTACTATTCATATGGGAATTTTCAAACTAAAGTCTATAAATACCCTCTTTGAGAGACTTTAGGGATCCATGATTATCAATCTTTAATCTTAAAGATCGATCTTTAATAGATCTTTAATAGATCTTTAGAGCTTTTTGGATCTTTTCAGAATTCAAGTTACGAGTGAGAGCCTTGAATTCATTAGACCAGCAGAGAAAGAAGGTAGGGCTGGCCATCATCTTCATCAGGTAGAAGATTTCCACGTCAAATCGTCAAAAAGAGTTACTTGATAGATCTCATCGCCACATAGAGTCAACAATTCATTGTAAAAGAGACAGATAATTTATAAATCCTCTCGTTTATTTTTCTACTGTTCTCTTTCATTGTAATTAAGTTATTCAATGGAAGGAAGCAGGAATTTTGTGACGAATAATAGATAGTTTAGAATTTGTTAAATTCTTAAAAACGACTAACCTTACTCATATGGATAGAGATCTTATTTGAGATTATTTTAGGAATAATTTGTTAAACTCTTATTTGAGATAAAGATAGAATTTTTATGAGTTAGAGATCTTATACTAGAGCTATCCATTGACTCATATGGAACACCTTACTCGATTTAAACAAAATTGAGTTAGAGTTATAAATTAATTAGTTTAGTTTTATGAAAATCAAGATAAAATAAACTTTTGCCCAATTACCATTAGTTTATCTTCATAAAAAATATTGACATGTTATTTTTAGGTTGTAGTTTTTGCATGGAGAGAAAATTGATATTATGATCGGTGATAAAAATAGAACTTATGACTAAACTTTTAGTTTGATTTTAATACTTCGTATGTTATGATTTACGTATGCCATCTTGTGATCACAACATGAATTAATTTTGTAACTTATTATTTTATTTAATGGCTCATGTTTGCATTAGTACTAAATGTTACTTTGGGCAATATGATTGATAGTTTTCATCCTTGAGAATTTAACTAGCATGTAATGTGCCATTTAATTTTATGAATCATGATTTAATTATGTGACCACAAAGACCATTGTCATGTTTAGGATTTTGATTATGTTGGTTAAAGATAGAGTATGAATAATTAGATTACATTGAAATATATTGACAGCATACTTATAAAATTGATTATACCAATATTGATGAACTATACTCCATACTCAATAAATAAATACATAAGTATCAACTACAGGAATTGAAAAAATTATATAGTCGAATCAAATTACTAGTAAGAGAAGGTATTATTATTGGTGTGGTCCTGACCTCAGAACGAAATATGCATAACATTATTGTTGTTGTGGTCCCAGTATTGAAACAGAACATTACTATATATTATATTATATCATTGTTGATGTGATTGCAGCCTCGGAACGTGATATATATACATCATTATTACTATGACCCCGGACTCCGAACGGGTGTCCTCCTATAAATATGTAATAATTTTACTGTTTAGTTTCAAATATTAACTTATGTAAAAATTATACTTGACTTTAGGACCTAACGAGATTGTATACCGCATGTAAATTACGTGCCACTTAGAGCTAAGTGCTGCACATAACCAAGTGGTAGACTACTATTTGAACATGTGAGAGTTACTTCTAAAATCTTTGAAATGTTATATAGCATGTGATGCATAACATGACTTCCTCTAATTCTCTTTCGGTATACAAGATATGCGTAGTAAACTATTAGAAAATATTTACTTAGTTTCTATACTATTGTTATTGTTGCCATTATTATATTGAGTTTACTATTTTTCTCGTGTGTTAGGTATTATATGTTACATATTATGCATCATATAGAACCTCATTTATACTTATACTATTTTATATTTATTATTTTGAGCATTGTCTCGATTTTGTTACTTATCATTAATACATTTTGTTATCGGATATCGCCTTGTACTTATTCTTTTTTTTTTTATTGTTATCCATTTATACTTGTTTCTGGATAGTGAACCATATATGTATACTTAAAGTTTATATCCATTAAACTTATTGTAAACATATTACTCTTATTTCTAAATACCAGTTAGTTCTTAGTTTCCTATGATTCTGTTATACAACTATATACCTTTGTTTAGAATTCATGATTACCTATTTTATTATATTTTGATCTTGCAAGCATTGTATTATGCATGTTCATCAGTAGCGCACTTCGTTTCAGTATTTCTCTGGGAAACGGGGCATTACAAAGTTGTATCAGAACTCTTACAAAGTTGTATCAGAACTCTAGGTTAATTTAGGATGTACTTAAGACTATTATAATATATAAACATATCCATTAATTTTTTTTGATATAAAATATATTATCTTGGTTCTATTATTAATTGATTTTCTATCTTGACTTGTTCGTTTACTTGTACCATATATTATGTTATTGATTTACCATATATCTGGTCTTGTACTTCCATTAATTTAGTCCTATTGAGTTGACATGATAAATATAGAGATTTATTTTTTTATCAACAATAGTTAAAATCATTCACTAGAACTGTAACAAGCAGATTTATGAGATATTCTATATTATCTGTACCTGTTTATTTGACCAAAATCCTATACTTTCACTATTATGAGTTCTTACCTATTGGAATGAAAATAATTGATCTGCAAGTAATTATTACAGTCATTCACAAGAACGTTAATAAGTGAGACTTAAGATTATTTCCATCGTATACCTTGGATTTATCATCCCATTAGTTTAGATGATATGATAAGTTAGTTTCTTGCAACTATTTTCTGATTGAGATTATTTTCTCGATAACTATATCGCTATTGATTGATTGTTATCTTATTACTGCAATCAGTTAAAACTAAATTTCGATAATAAATTTTTTTAAGGTGGATATGATATAATGATCCAAAATTTTTATATTTTCTATATCAAATATTGATCGTATCAATTCGGGATGTCAAATGCCGATATCGAATCAATACTATGGAAATTTGATATATTTTGTTATCAAGTTATTAGATGAGTTCACAAATTTGATAGACACCTTATAATTTTTGTATTGTTTAATTGTCAAATTTAGATTCATTAAGATTAAATTATTTTAAATTATGGATCCTACTTTGAGCATAACTAGACCTTTGACTTTGGCCTTATTTTTAGATGTAACATGTAATTTTATCTTTTTCCATTCATGCATGTTTTTATCTAATTATATGTGTTAACATTATATATATATATATATATATATATATATATATATATATATATATATATATATATATATATATATATATATATAATCTTATCTAACACTTCACCATGCTCGTCCTTTGAACGAGCATGGTAGCCCTCATGCCTCATTTATCTATTTTTTTCTCCCTTTCTTTTCGGTTCTTCTTCTCATAATTTAGTCCCTCTCCTTCATTTTTCATGCTTTTCTCTCTCATTTTTTTTTCTTTCCAACCCTTAAGAAGAATAATAAGAAAAGAGAGAGAAGAAAAGAAGAAGTCTCTTAGTTTTAATATAGGCTTACCGCTCTTAACCCAGCAAAGCAAGTAATTCCACATTTATTTTTAATTAAAACTAGTTTAAGTAAAAGGGAGAAAAATTAGATATTCGTGCTTAAATAGATATGTTATTGAATGAGTCATACTAAAAATTAAATCTAATTTACTTAATTATTCCAAGCTCTAATTATGAAAATTATTCTTTACCTTCACTTCAAGTGCATGCTTATATGGTGAGATTACTTTGTTTACATCCTATATTAATACACAATCAAGGCATGTATATGATAGTTATGTTTTATACTAAACAAATTATCATGAGAATGATTATACTAAAAATAGTTGCTTTCTTATTTAGAATTTTTATTGAAAACTTTTAGAGGAAAATCATACTCATCTTGCACTAAAATTAGTTTAACTTTTGAATTTATACTTGTATTTGCTTATATTTTAGTAGGATGGTTAGTAATAAATAATGCTAAAATAATAATAATACCAAATTTTCTTCTCTTCAGAGTTAATGATCGTGATCAATTAATACTAGATTAAGGTCTAAACTTAATTTGTATGATATAGATAGCTTAGAATTTGTAAAATTCTTAAAAATGACTAACTTGCACATTGAACCATACTTAATCATTGTGATTATCTTAGGAATAATTTGTTAAACTCTTGTTTGAGATAAAGATAGAATTTCTATGAGTTGGAGATCTTATGCTAGAGTTATATGTTGACACATATGCATACCTTACTTGATTTAAACAAAATTGAGTTAGAGTTATACATTAATTAGATTAGCTTTATAGAAATAATGATTTAAATAAACTCTTGCCCAAATTATCATTAGTTTTATCTTTATAAAAAATTATTGACACGTTATATTTAGGTTGTAGTTTTTGTATGAATAGAAAATTAATATTATGATCGATGATAAAAATATAACCCTATGATTAAACTTGTAGTTTGATTTTAATTCTTCGGATATTATGATTTACATATGTTATCTTGTAATCAACACATGGATTAATTTTGTAACTTGTCATTTTATTTGATGGCTCATGTTTGCATTACTGTAAAATGTTACTTTGGACAATATGATTGATAGTTATTCATCCTTGAGAATTTGACTAACATGTAATGTGCCATTTAATTTTGTGAGTCATGATTTAATTATATGACCACAAAAACTATTGTCATATTTAGTATTTTGATTACGTTGGTTAGAGATGGAGTATGGATAATTGGATTATATTGAAATATATTGACAACATATTTATAAAACTGATTGTAACAATATTAATGTATCATACTTCATACTCAATAAATAAATACATAAATATCAACTGTGGAGATCGAAAAACTATACAGTCGAATCATATTACTGGTTATAGGGAATATAATTACTAGTATTGTCCCGGCCTAAGAACAGGACATGTATATATATTATTATTAGTGTGGTTCCGATCTCAGAATGGGACACTACTATATATTATATTATATTGTTGGTGTGATTCCAGCCTTGGAACGATATATGTATATACATCATTGTTGTTGTGACTCCAGGCTCAGAACAGGTGTCCTGTAAATATATAATAATTTCACTGTTTAGTTTCAAATACTAACATAAACCTTGTACTTGTCTTTAGTGTCACAACGAGATTGTATACCGAGTGTAAATTACGTGCCACTTAGAACTAAGTGCTACACATAACCAAGTGGTAAGCTGCCATTTGAGTATGTGGGAATCACCTCTGAAATTTTCGAAACGTTACGTAGTATATGATGCATAACGGAGTTTTCTCTCGTTCTCTTTCGGTATACAGAATATGTATGATAGACTATTGGCAGTTATTTTTACTTAATTTCTATGTTATTGTTACTGTTACCATTGTTATACTGCATTTACTATTTTTCTCGCATGTTAGATATTATATGTTACATATCACATCATATAGAGCATCATTTATACTTGTATTATTTCATATTTATTATTATGAGTACTATCTCGATTTTGTTACTTGCCGAGTCTGACTCTGAACTTCCCACACACTCAGATAAGAGAAAGTACGAGGTAAATCCACTAATGGATGATCCGTACTTTATGGAGCATGCGGAAAAGTAGTGATCATAGGACTTGACTTTCTTCGTACTTCCGACAAGATATATTTTGTTACCAGATATCGCCTTATACTTAGTCATTTTTGGTTGTTATCCTTTTATTTTTGTTTTTGGATATTGAACCTTATTTGCAAGTTTAAGGTTTGTAGTCATTAAATTTATTGTAAACATATTACTCTTATTTTCAACTGACAGTTAATTCTTAGTTTTCTTGATTCTGTTGTGAACCTATGTACATTTATGTAGAATTCATAATCTTCTTACTTTATTATGTTTGGGCCTCATGTACACTGTATTGTGTGTGTCTGCCCATAGCACACTTCATTTTCATATCCTTGGAGAAACGGTGCACTACGTATAGAACAGAGGAAACAATGAGCAGACCATACAATAAAAATTAATATTTTCTTATTAATGTTCTGAAAGTTCTACGAAATATTTGAAACTCTGTACTTTACAACTATCAGTACTATAATCCATTATCGAATAGGAAAGTACAATAGATGATATCATGAGCAACAATGAGGATAGGAACCATAAACACTAATGTCGAAGTTGGTCGAAAGTCATTAAGGGTCCGTCAACGAGCTCTGGAATTGTTGGTATAGGAACCTCTAGAGCTGATCATGCCTCTAATACCGTTAGGTTATCAAATGAAAGCCTGGGAGGTGGTATGGTGTCATGGCCTACTTTCGATATACGGTATACAGGCACGTGCAGCAGGTATCAACAATATATTTAGTTTGAATATAATAAAATATCCGGTAGAACATCAATTAATTTGCTATAATAATATTCAATAATTACGATAAATGATTTAATAAAATTCGCTTTTGATTGATAGAAACAAAGTTTGGATACAATCGATAGAATAATACAATACAGTAATGCTAAATAAGAGAAAATAAGATCACTCTAATCTTCTATTACTCATTGGCCTAGTCTTCAAAGTATACCAGTTCATATCAACTCAGTTGTATTTATTGGTAAGTCTGATCATGCACACTCAAGTCGTCAAACTAGAATCAAAATAGTATAAGTAGAAATAGTTGAAAAATATAAAAATATTATATTAATCTGTAATAATATAATTAACTGTTATAGATTAAATCTAATGTTATTTAGGTGCAGTCATAATTTTAATTTTTATTTAAGATGTTATATAATTGGAAATGCTAATTGATGAGATACCATTGTTTTGATTATTTCATGTACAAATCTAGAAAATAGCCATATTGATTGTCCGATACTGAGTCGGCCCTGCCATCAGGCAAACATGAATAATTAAGTATGATCCGATAAATTATCACATACCCATGATATGTGAAATATTCAGCTATACAACTTAACAACTTTACAGCCGAAACAAGATATACTTTTATCATTTTATTTCTCCCTCAATCCAGTATTATTTGAATATAGTCATGTCAGATCCAATTCTAGTTCTCATTGTTTGTATATAAATCATATCATGTGTAATATTGTAATTCAGTTTTATTAGTTTGTTAACAACACAATTTATAAAGTTCGTTTGATTTATACTTTATTGAATAAATCATAATCGGTTAAATACAAAAAATTTCTAATTTGAAATATCATAGAGATATTATCTAAGTAAGTATATGAATGTTAGGAGGTTTTTTATATGATGCATGTTTCTTAATTAAGTAACACACATACAAGCCAACTTATCTAAACATCGGCACAAAAAGATATCACAAATAGTATTTTTTCATGATTATTACTTATACGTGATTTATCAAATATTGTATATGTCGATTATTATAAAATCTAACTATACAATGTGATTTTAACAAATTCAATAATAATTGATTTTCAAAGGTAATAGATTTTTGATAACATGAACAATAATAAGTAATTGATAAATTTATATAAAATACCAAATCAATTTATACAAAATAATATAATTGAAATAATATTTTTATAAAATATTATGATTAATTAGTCCAAAAATGAACTTACCTCGATTCATGAAACTCTTATCTATCAATTAGTAATCATGTAAAGCAATCTACACATTGAATTATAATAAAATTGTTAAGAATTGTTTAACATAAATTTAGTGTATTTTTAGGAATTGTTTAATATTCATAAAACACTCAAAATTGATATTCAGATTAAATAATATTAGCGGGTCTAAAATCAATAAACAGGTTTGAATATATCTTATTGGATCTATTAGATGGCAAACGTTATTTTTAAATTACTAGGGTTGTTGTTAAAGTTGTTGGATAGTTGGTGCGCTAATTATAGAA